>JANHGN010024421.1:0-25560 GCA_024605025.1 Megaceryle maxima
AACTGTCTTTTTTTTTTTTTTTTTTTTTTTCCTAGAACAAGATTTTCCTTTAAATGGATTCCTGACTGCAGTTTCAGACTTCTAATAAATAACTTAGATGAGGCTTTTGCACTTCTATCCTGAGATTTTTTCTGGACTTTTTTTGCTGCCATTTTCAGAATCTCTCTTAGAGTTTTCCTTTCTCAACATTTCTGTTTCTTCCTACTGTTAGCTTCAAAACTTGAAGTTCTTTAGAAACATAGATCTACTCACTCCAGTTGTTGAAAGAGATGTGCAAAGAATAAAGCCATTGTCCTAAACAAACCTGACAACAGGAGATTGGGCATCCATGTAAGAGTTTTTGTCCAGAGAGATCCATTAAACACTCAAGGGATGCTTGGCGAGTGCTGCTAGCAAACTTATGAACGAAACCAAACCAAAGAGCACTGCTAATGATTCATAGAAGCAGGGAATCGACTGAGACCATTGCTTTATACTTCTCTATTGTGTGGATCATGTCTATGCCCTGGGGTATCATTAAAAATATGACTCAAAGAAAAAATCTTTCCTAACCTCAAATATTGTGATCTGTGTAATATTGAAAGTATGAATACTCCAATTCAGATCACAATGAGATAGATTAATACCACTTTGCCTATTTATCATCACTTTCTGCAGAGATTCTAGTAAATAAATTCTCTGTGCAGAGTGTTCTACTTCTTGTTTATTTGGGTGTTTTCAACGAAGAAACACTTTGCACTGATAAACTTATCCAGTTTAGTCAAAAAATGTGGGAAAGTAAATGAAGTGTAAACCTGACAAACTCGTAAAATGATACACAGACTGGATGCTGTGACTTCAGTGCCTGGCAGCTAAATGGTCCTTCTTTCCCTGGATACAAAAGTGTGAATATACAGATGAATATACTTTGGAAAGATCTGGATGTTAGCATAAAATTCAGCCTCGGGCAAAGGCTATGCAAAGATGGTCACTTCTCCCAGGGGCATGGAAACAAGCCAGAGGAACTACAAATGTTGAACCCAACCTGCATTGGTTTGCTTGGGGATTTTGTTAATAGCTTGGCTTTGTTTTTCTTTTTCTCCCTTCAGATGACCACAACTGATCTGACATAGAAATATTAATTTGAAATTTTCAGGCTGACTGTCACTTTAATTGAGGTTGGCTTACAAGTTCTCATCTCCATTTCCCCCTTGTACTCCTTCTTAGTACTACATGGGAAGACATCTCTTCCCATACCATTTAGATCACATCTTCTCCAGCTTTGCATTTTTATCCTCTTTCCATTTTAAGACACATTTTTACAACTCCAAAGTAGTAAGGGTCCAGTCCTGAAAATTCATATGCACATTTAATCTTAAATTCAATGTCTCACAGAAATCAATTAAATTCTTTACCTGTCAACTAACACATGAATTTGTTTACAAGACAGGGGCAGTAAGAGAGAGAAAAGGTAGATTCACAAGCCCTCTAAGGTTTCCTAAATTTGGCAATGGTTAGGTAGCTGTTGCTGCCTTGTTAAATTGTGTATCCCTTTTGTCTATAGGCCAAGCCTTTTCTAAAGATTAAGAACACAGGAAAAGTCAAATCATATAGCTCTCAGTGCCAGTGCCTGAGAGTGACAAATACCATATTGCTTGAAGAAAACAGAACACACAACTTAAATAATTCCTTGTTTTGTTCTCAATTTTCTCCAGTCTAATGCTTAGGTCTTCCTGAGACAGACACTGTAGCTGCACCACATTTAACATATCTCAAAGTTAATAGCCCTCAAAATAGTTCAGTGTAATTAATTTAACGCCACGTTTTTAAATCTGGCATACTACCGTAATAATATTGTGATGGACAGGAAACACATTCTCCATTAGTGTGGGGCAGGAGAATCTGTATTCCTCTAAATACTTTCTTAAAGCCTCAAGGAAGCCCAGTGGCAAATTGGGAGAAAAAAAAATGCTTCTCTCTGCAAGGAATCTTCTCAGTATCTTCTTACTGTATAAAGGTACACACGAAAACAGGAATTCTGGGTGAAATCTTCATCAAAAATCAGTGCAACTCCACCCATCTGAAACTAGTTGATGATCTGTGCTTCTGCTCCTTTGGACTGCATCTGTTCTTACCATCCCACCATTTATTAAATCAATAAGTACCGACTTTCTCTGCAAAACAGTCAAAGGCTTAAGGAAAGATAACAGACTAATTTCACACAGTAGTCAAAGCTGAGGAAACCCTACTCAGTGTGCTTCCCTCCTTTTATGAGCATCAGCTGTGAACTCTGTCCTTGAGTCAAAAACCAGACCTTTTCATAAAACAAAGCCATAAAATGTGCTTTTTCTGCTTTGGTGAATGCATATTTCCCTTGCTGAGCTAGCCACTCTTTATTTGTTTGTATATTCAATGTTATCAGATAACCACTGAATGTGAACAGGATGTACCTGTTATGGGGGTGCCACATCTGTGTTTGGACACAGCCGAAGTTGGCAGCTCAGTGATCTTACTGACTGGTTCCACATAAAAGGTAAAAGCTGGGAGGAGAAATGATAGGCCCAGAAAGAAAGAACATAGCTCTTAGCTCTAGGATGTGGGAGTTTTGATGTTAAATCCCCCTTCATCTTGATGGTTTCCACTAAAATATGTTTTAGTCTTTAAATGATGAAAGCTTTTGCTACTAACTAAGGTAATTAGAGAAGTAAAGAAAAATATTTCATTATTTGTTCATAATCTGGACAGATTATATATTTTAAGAATATTTTTTCTCATCTGCATTTTAGAAGAGAACAGAATTTAGTCAAGACTTTTACTGACTTTAGCCCACTTATATTTGAACTACTATTTTTGATATTTGTGAAGTAAATATTAACATTACTGGGTAAAAGTATGAAATACATGGTTACCTACAAGATCAATGCTTTGGACTTTACTCAAGTAGCGTTTATTCTACATACACTATGGAATGGATTCTGTGTTTTCCTGCTTTTTAAAAATTGCAGCTGAGTAAGCTGTACACTCACAAAGACATGGGAGACAGAAGGAGAAGTAAATAGTTTAGAGTTGTATCACACACAACTAATCAATCTAATTACATGTCAGTGCCACAGTTCAGTATGGGTAAAACAAAGATTATTCCATTAATATTCCACTAGCCAAGGGAAGACTTGCAGACTTCAAAATATTATGGCATTTTGTGAGTATATACAGCTGATAGACCCTTGACTTAAGTTTCAAGCCACTATGTAATGAAGACTGTAAAAATACTTGAGAACCATGAAAGACTAAGGGACTGATCCAAAGACACTTGAAGTTAATGTAAAGCCTACAATTGATTTTATTTGGCTCTTAATAACCCCTGGAAATAGATTTCCTACAATTTATATTAAACCTCATACTGCTTATCCAAGCCAAATGACATTAGATTTTTATAATGAAGTCCTTTACTACATAAGTCAAATATAGTATATACAAGAGGTCTAATACAAAAGAGAATTAGGAGCCAAAACATACTAAAGATGTCAGTCATTACTTCTGAAATCTAAACAGACTGTCAATGCTGAGTACATTTACATGTCAGCTTAAAAAATACCCTCTACAAACTTTAAAAGCATTTTGGAAAACAAATGCCACTCAAAAGCCATGCAGTTTTCAGAAAAAGCTGCAAGCAGAATAAACATGAGCAAATGTAACCTCTTGTAATGCTGTAAATGTTAGCCACATAATGACTGATATAAATAAATCCACATAACCATTACTGGCTCTCTGTTTCTATTTATTTGCTGTCAAAGACAGGGATGGGGGATAGAACAGAATATCGCATTCTGAACTGGAACTGGCAATATGTCTTAGTGCATCTTTCTATGTCTTAGTGATGTTTCAGGATGTTAGTTTCAGAGCTGTTAAACCACATTTTTTAATGAAATGAAACTTACCTAAGTTAAAAGTCATATGACCCACAAGCTGAAGGAAGATTGCAATTTGACTTTAAGGATAGAACTGATTAGATTAGACAAAGAATGTTAACAAACTGTTGTTTTGCAAAGGACAAGATCAATTACCATTCATATATGTGAACTGGCACAATTAAAAAGAAAGTATTTTAAAAAACAGAAAGAACTAGAAATATTAAAGGGCAAGTGCAAGAGAACTCATTCTTCCCTGATGCTTTTGGATCTGCCTAGAGCTGTGGGCTATCTCTCAGCCATCTGCTCCTTCCAGGACGCGTGTTATCTGCTGAAGGCAGCTCTTCCCAAACATTCAGCACTTGGCATTACTACAACGATCCTTTGAAGCTTTACAGAGAAACTTCTCCCAGCTTCCAAGGTCTGCTCACAGCTTTTTTTGGAGTTATCATCCATGTTCTATCTCTGCGCAGATAACAAATCCAGCAACATAGGTTTAAAGGGCTTAATCAGATTTACTTTCCTTACAATACAGACAGGCTTAATGGTACAGCACAGATGATTCATTTAAGAAAGACTTCCATTCATACTCTTAGCTACATAGTTTGAAAGAAAAGGCTTATAATAAATCAGATATGGTTGGCAATTTCAGCTTAAACTTAATCAGATTCCTCTCTGATTGTTTGCCTTAGTTTACAAAATATCGCTAAGAACCTTTAAGTGTCAGAGCTGAAGATACATTCTTCAGGGCAGCATCTACCCACCCAGATGCTGCCCTCAGCTCTCACCCTCTGCTTTCCTCTCTTGTGCACCAGCATTCACACTAATTACCTGTTATTCCAGGCAGCCTACCACAAGCACTGCCTTTGTTCTAGGTGATCCCCTTATTTACCTTTGAGTTTAGGGCTTGGATACAACTACAAAAAACATTTGTGACTTTGTCTGGAGCCAGATAGTTTTAAAACTCAAAGGTGATTTCTCTTTTCCAATTCACACCTGAACAGTTATGCATACATTTTGGCAAGCACTGCCAATTGTTCTTCCTGACTTAGTTACCTAAAATACTTAAGGCTATTACCCCTTTATCTTTAAGCAGCCTGCTATCTATTTTCTTACTTCCCTCT
This sequence comes from Megaceryle maxima, assembly GCA_024605025.1. Lineage (NCBI taxonomy): Eukaryota > Metazoa > Chordata > Aves > Coraciiformes > Cerylidae > Megaceryle > Megaceryle maxima. The sequence continues at coordinate 5,012 of JANHGN010024421.1, forward strand.
CTGGTCTATCGTCCCAAATGCAATTTGAGATTACATCATCTTGATAAATACTCTTATAGACATGCATTTCATATATATTAACTTCATGATCTCAGGTGCACTGATAGAGATCACACTTAGCATGCTGGCAACAGAAGTGACAAAGTAAGAAGCTGCTATGGTTGCTGTGTTTATGAGAAAGTTCCCTTTTTTCTCTTCACATTTTTTTTCTAGGATTCCTGTTACACATACGCACACGCCAGAGCTGCACAGTCATGAACTTTTGCAGATAACCATTAAACCAGAACAATATAGTTGCAGCACCAAGGACTTAGCATCAGCAGAGACATCTTCTTTTTTATCTGACCTTTTAAACTTCTGCAATGACTCTATTTTCAGCATTGTCCAAGTCCCTGCTCCTTGTCATCCAACACGTCTCTATTCTCCAAGTTATCACTATACTCTTCCCTCCCTAATAAATCAGTCCTGAGTCAGCAAAAGCACTTCTTCTTAGGCTTTGTTCAAAAAAATAATTTAGATCATTCATAGACGAAACTTAAGAAACACCTTAACTTCCATATATATTTAAAAGCTTTACCAAACAGACTGAGATTACTAAACTGGATGTTAGCCCTGGAGTAATTTTCACAATGAACCTTACATCTATCCTTCTTCGTTGCTATTCATAAAATCCACTCTGGGAAATGCTGCTCTGTGCTGTAATGTCTAAATGCTCCCTAGCATTGATACTATTGCTCCCTGTGTTGTTCTTTTAGTTGAACTTTAAACTGTTGACAGCAAAAATGACTTGGATTACATAATCATTTATTTTAAATTCTTCCTCCATTTGACAGTCTTATTTTTTCCACCCAAATATCCTGCTACGTAATAATATGCACGTACAAAAGTGTCATTTGGCTTCATATTCCATTATAAGTGAAAGGCGTGTTTCAGTAGTGCAAACTGATTTTACATAGCCTATGATTTACTTAAATAAGCTATCCAAATTACTTTCTAAAACTTTCTGAAATTGCAACGTGATGGAAATACTCCTATAATTAATTTCGTTAATTTCAGTTTTCATAAATTCATTGTCACTGACACAACTCTGTCACTGTGAGCATGGGTACCTCTGGCAAGTTGTCAGCTCTTTTGACCATGATATCCTCTTGCTCTGCTGTTGCTGTGTCTACAAGGCTGATAGTAGGAGAGGGAGCTGGCAGAGGAAAACCAGTGCAAAAAAGATGAAAGGTACCTTTGCTCCAGCAGCCGTTATTGCCACCTCTTTGAGTCTCCTGCGTGATCCGTGATGAAAGGTGTTAATCCTCCTGTAAATACCACTCCATCATGACTAGAAAGGGTCAAAGAAGTAGTTCAATGTTTAAATTCTGTCAAAGCTTTCACATCTCCCTTTCTAGGTCCTTATTTTGTAACTTGTTTTGTAGAATACCTCTTTCATTCCTTTTGACCGTTTGGGAAAGGAAAAAAAAAAAAACAAACCCTAAACTGATTTCAGTTGTATGCAACTCTTCAGGGTGAGAGTTTATCATATCTGGTAACAAATAGCAGTGCAGGTGATTCCTTTTAAGAAATTGCTGCTGTCATGGAGCCAAAATGCTTCTTGCAATGAAAAGCCTCAGTGTGCACAAGCAAAAGAGGACCAAGGTTACACCACAACTACCATGCCTCTGCCCTGGTATCATCCTCTTCAGGGAAACCTGCTCTGAAAAGAGTCCCCCAGGTCAGTACCTCCTGGAATCAATCCTCACTGAAATTCTATCCTTGCAGATGGGGCAACAAGCTGTTCTGTGTCAGCAACAGTTATTTGATTCAGGTCTATATATGTCCTATGGAGACACCAAAACATTTCTGTGGGCTGCTGTACACTTTAGCCTGTGCCAAGTAGTTCAGTGCTTGCACGACCTCAGGCCTACAAAGAAAAATATCAGCATTACCAAATCTTCTGTATGGAGATTTGTCCTCTTCTTTGTTCTCTGCTAGGCATTTCTAATGAGAAGCATCTCCCAGCAAGCACTGAAACTTGGATGCTTGAAACTGTTAAATGAAACTGTTAAATATTTGCTAAACTCATTCCACGTTAATGGTACCAAACTCAGCAAGTTGTAATTATTACTAATGCAGAAGTATAAAACACTCCTGGTGTTTTTCACAGCATGCAACTTGAAACAGGCTCTTCTTTAGCATTTTACTGCACATTAGGAAACAAATACAGTCAGGGGATGGAGGACAGTAGGACGTTGATTTTTCTTGACGCCGACCGGCTTTGCGTCTATCAGGGATACCGAAAAAAAGATCTTCCTAAAGCTGCCAACAAGCATCCCTAAGCGTTTCCTTTGGCTTCTTGCTGAAAATCTCCCCCATGGAGCACCCGGGCAGGGGATGCCCAAGGGAACTGCTGGCATCCAGGGCCCTCTCCCCCCATCGCCTTGCTCGGGCACAGGCCGTAGGCGCCTACCAAGCGCCGGGAGCGGACATCCCCATCGCGACTCCTGCCGGGGCCGTGCCGGGGGCCGGCAGGGAGGCGGGCGGAGGGCTGGGCCCCGCCAAGGATCCCCCCGAGGGAGGGGCCGCACTAAGGCGCGGGGTGGGCGCAGGGAGCCGTCAGAAGAGCGCAAAGTCACCGCCCGGTCGGGGCGCACGGCGGTGGAGCCTCCCGGCCGCAGGGCGAGCGGGGCTGTGGAGGGTAGGGGAGGGCGCGGAAGGGCCATGCCAGGAGCAGCCCTCGCAGCCGGCAGCCTCTGGCTCTGTGCCGCCGTCCTGGGGTGCCTGTCGGCGGCGAGGCCCCGTCGGCGAGGTAAGCGGCGCCGAGCCGGGCACTGAGAGGCGGCGAGCGGCTGCAGGCGGGGGCGTCACCGCCAGCAGGTGAAGGGGAGGGCGCGCGGGCGGGCGCGACTTGGCGCGGAGAGGGCTGCATTCGTCCTCAGCTCCGGCGGGTTTCGATGCTGCCCTTGGTAGGGAGCGTCCTGCCTGTCCGGTTACGGGGAGGGGATCGGCTCGGCTGGGATCCTTCACCTGCGCCTGCACATCGCTTGTCTTCCAGCCCGATAGTTACGTGCTAGTTTCACTGGAAGAGGCTTAACTTTATGAATCGAGGAAATAATAATTGTAAGGCCCGACCTGCAGGAAACACCAAGTGAAAACCGAATTCCTGGAAAGTGAATGCGAGCTCTCTCTCTTCCCTGCTATTTCTCTGTGTGCCGGAGCACATGTGGTGTATGGGCTCACCCTTACCTGGGACCTCTGCAAAATGCCTTGCAAAATCTGTGCAAAAACCATAGTTGTATTTCTTCAACTTTCTATGAGAAAATCTACATAAGGAGTAGATACAATAGCATATTGTACTGCTAGAAAATATCCCTTAAGCATATACTTTACAGTTTTTAAAGGTTATGCAGCTGTTTATTACATTTGCAAAGCACCCCTTAGGATGTGGACGTGTGTGGTTGAAAAGCGTTTTAACACCCATTCAGTTAGGGTTGTTTATAAAGATGAATTCATATGTACGAATTGATTCAATTTTATTTGTGGTTCCATGTATAGAAGGGTTCATATCCCTGTTCCATTGCATTGTGATGCTGTCATGGCCACAACATCTGTGGTCATGTTCTTTTATATGTCTCATCCAAGCAAATGGTATCTTTTAGGTAAATAGGTACAGTCATTTTTATATTTTGCTTTAAAAGTGCTACCCTAAATAATTATTTCAGGATACCTTCTTCCAAAAAGTGAACTTTTTTCTACTTCAGTATTTTGGAGGAGGTTAAATTCATCTGAGCACTTTTTTTAGCTAGAGACCTAGGTCCAGTTTCTGCCTTGGGATGTTGATAGGCTGCATCCTTTACAGACAGTAGATGGAATGAAAAGCACATTTAGGACCAGAGTGGGCACTTGCTAAATGCGCACCGATTGGAACAGAGATAGGAATAGGAAATTGAAAAGTCCTCCTTTGTTTTCCACCCGAGTGACTCAGAGGCAGTCATCACGAGCCACTTAAATATCTCTTTCTAGAAAATGATTTACTGTGCTCATTTCAAGAACCTCTGAATTTTGGTTAATGTGTAGTGTTCAGAGTACCTATTACCTGACCCAGGTAATAGTCACAGTATAAAGCCCATCATGTTGGCAGAGGTTTCATCTATATCTCTTCGAAAGGGCTCATCCACTGGCACAATACTTATCCTTGTGTTGAAGATGTTGCAAATGTTGAATTCTTTTCTGGCTTTGGGTCACATTTCTCAGTATTGGACAGGATCAAGTAGGTTTTGGATGGATCCAGACAAAGCTCACCGTATTAATCCTGAAGACAGTCAGGAAAAGCAGATATTGCATCAAATTCTTCCTGGCATGCAGAGACCTCAGTTAAAAGAATAGTAGAAAGCTATAAGCAGTATAAATAGGGTGTTTGTGGAAAGAAGTGCAGAATATAAGTAAACTCAAATTCTAGGGAAACATCTACATATTTTCCCAAGATGGTTTGCTTTTTTTGCCAGACAGTATGTAGTATCTGGACCTCCACACAAAATGGGAGAGTTTGACTTTCTAGAAATAAGCATCTCCTCAGAGCCTATCACGTGTGTCTCTGCTAGGTTAAGTTAAACCAGTGGTGCACAATCTACAAAGGAGGCTGAATTTCATGGTCTTAATTCTCAGGTATTCATTTGTGCATTTTATAATTAGAATTTAATTATCCTAAAGCAAATATTTAAAATTCAAGTTGTTACATCATTAATATATTTGAAGGTCTGAAAGGAAATGATAAAAAAGAATATTCCCATATATCTGGAAAGATTTTCACTAAGAATAACAATATTTAAATTCTGATAAATTCTGTTAAAACTATCATGAGTTTTCCATTTTGTGTCAGAACATGTCAGAATATTTTGTGATCATGGATGAAGTCAAGTCAACAGTAGCACATATATCTTTCCATACATTAGTGTTCTTCCCAAACTAGGCAGAGGTGGTAGGTAAGCTTGCCCTGTAGGTAAGCTTCCTTAGCACTTTCAGGTTATCAGACCCTGTTTTCTTTCCTTATTATTTTGTCAGACTTGACTTACGGGGCTGAAAATTGCTGGGTGTTAGACACAGGCAAATCTTTTCTGGACCATTACAGCAAAATTGGTATTTGTCATTCCAAAAATGAAGTTTGAAAGAATGCTTATGTAAAAATTATTTTTTTATACATCCTGAATAAGGAAATCATGATGTCAGTGGAAAATTTAGCCAACTTCCCTCTTAAATACCTGTGATGTGAGCTGATCTGGTCTGCAGGGGTAACTCTTTCAGAGAACACAACATTAATTTTTTGTGTATGTGTCTCTATATATGATAGTTTTGTTTGTTTCTGCTGTTGCTAGAGTTAGAAAACACATCGCTTACACTCAGATGTGTAATGAAAGATTTAAATTTGTATTACTGATGGTGGCAGTTATTTTCAGTTGTTTTGCAGAATAAGTAAGGAAAATAAAATAAAGAAAAAAAAAAAATCAGCATTACACAACATGAGATTTCCAAGCAGTAACTCTGGAAGTATTAGCCTACTTCTGAAAAGGAAGAAAGAACACACGAAGAGCTGGGTGACATTATAAAGTCATGTGCATAATAATAAGAAATGTGTAATTTGATATTTAGTGGGATTTATAACCCTATTACAAGTGAGTAGAGTCACCTGTTTTAAAGATCTGTCCAACAACGATGTAATTAAACTGTGGAGGGAAAGAAAATAAAGACTTGTCTTGTGTCTAGCTTGATTTACTGATGGAAAAGGTAACAGATATTAATTGTTTCTGGAGTGATTCAGTTACAGGAAAGAAAACTAATGAGAGTGTTTCATGAAAGGGAGAATTCCAATAAAAAGTAGAGGACAGGAAGAAAGTTTTACCATGGTTCATAAACTGCTTGTGCTGTAGCTTGCTTCGAAAACATTTTAATAACACACATGACTGACCTGTGATTCTTCAAGGACTCTTCTTCAGATTCCAGGGAAGGATAAATTCTCAGTAAGGTCAACTTGTATGGACAGGAATAGCCTACAGGCTACTACAAGCAACTCAGTAGCATAGTGGTGGCACAGTCAATCACATTGACTTCCACTGCCCTTAAAGGATAGAAGATAAAGCTATTGTTACCTGCCTGGGTAGCCTAAAGCAATATCAGATTACATCTTTAGGCTTTAAAAGACTGTAGGATTCTCATACTGTGCTTGAAAGAGATGGGGCATTATCTCCATTTAAGGAGGGGAATTACCTGATTTTGAAACTTTTATAACTGTGGTTATCTGTGTTTTTCATATCATTACATGAAAAATGTGGAAGATAGCACATTATTGCATGATTTGAACCACAATACATTTGTAATCAGTGACTCAATTACAACATGCAGAATATGAGACAAACACAGAAAAAACCTGGAGGCGATAACTGAATATCAGGGTATTATTATTCAAGATATAAGAGTACAGAGCTTTGCTTACAGCTTCTTTTTTTTTTTTTTTTTTTTTTTTTGTGTTCATTTGTAGCACAGTAGAGGCAAGAATTAACATTAAATGTGTCATTCAGTATAACCTGAAATTCCATTCGCAGTCAGCATCAGTTGGTTCCATTTTTAAAAGCAAGGTAAACAGGTATATTTTTAAAGTAATTTATTTATAAACATTATTTTATTTTATTTTCCCCTACTTTCACTTCCCAAGCACATTCCTGAGGAAGAATGGCCATTCTGTACATTGCATGCAAATATGCCATTAGCCAGAACTTTTATTGTCACTGTCTTTGTTAAACTCATCTGCCAGATCAGATGCAGAAATTCTGGCATTTTCCTTTATTTCTGAATGAGTCTGCATTTAAAAAAAAAAGTAACATAAAGGCTTTTTCAGATTCTGATCCTTCGTTTTTTACCTATCAACAATTTTGGGACTTTCTTTTGAGGCTACAAGGTCACTTAGATGTCCAAAAATGTCTGTGGTATTTATTAAAATATAGCATGTTAGCCATGCAAATTCACTTAAAATGTGTAACTAAGATTCTACCCATTTCCATATGCATTTTTGCTATCTGCATGTATACATGCAAGCTACATGGAACTGCCTTTCATCTACTTGAGGGAATTCTTCATTTCATGCACAGGAACCCTGTAAAGTGGTAGCCTATTTACAAAAGACCTTTGGATAATCCTTACTCCTCTTGAGGTAAGATTTTGGTCCTCTTGTATATCTGACACCCCAGTTTTATTCATGTTGTTAGGTTTCATAAAAATCAGTGGAACTAGAAAATCAAAATCCAGAGAGAAAGTATAAATATATTCCTTTCCACTGTTTTTACATCTAGGGTAAATGCCTGATGTGATTATTAGTTCACAAGTACTGTTCACTTAAAGAAGGAAAAGTTATTACATGAGGAATTCTATTAAATTTTAGAGTAGTAGCATACCTATTTGTTGTTGTTACTAAGACGTCAATGTGTTTTGCAATAAAAGTAGCTTCACATCATATTGTGATATAGCTATATTTTCCCATTTAAAATACTTAACCTCCTTTCTGACATACTTGTTAGGCATTCCATCTTAATACTCAAAATACTCTTGCTCCACAGTTCTTGAATGCTCTCCGGGTGGACATCAGATCCTGCAGAGCTCTTACCGAAGCGTTGATTTTGATTCATCCCACCTCCAGCAATCAGCTATTCAGGATTTAATATGTGACCATTCCCTAACACCAGGATGGTATCGCTTTATGATTTTTGATAAGCCTGCTGAGATGCCAACCAAGTGCGTAGAGGTAATCGTTACAGCTCATTTGATTATGAGAAATACTTATCTTTTTTCTTAAGAATTTTTCAGTAGGAGAGATATTAAAAAAAAGAATATGATTATGAAGACTGTGAAGGAATACAGAGCACCTCATCTTTCTAAATACTTCAGTATATTAAAATGTGTTAACTGGACAGTTAAATCTTAAGCATTGAATATTTTACACTGAATGAGCAATAGCAGAGGATGATAAATTGCATCCTTTTAGAACACTTAAAAGCTGTCATTCATAGTAATTGCTGCAAAAGATTTTCTCAGTGGCAACATAGTGGAGTTGTAAAGCTGCAACTGTGTGATGGTCAGTCTGTTAGGAAGGCTGTGTGAAAGCATGAATCCAGTAATTGTGGAGCTTTTAACGTGATCATATCAGATAAAGATTACTTCTAAAATGACTTGAACTAACAGAGGTAACTGAAGATTAGTTGCCTTGTCATCTGCATGTCCCTGAAAAATCAAGAATTACATGGAATAGTTAATACTTTAGACTTGTAATGCTTTATTTTGGAGAACACCAACATCTCTGTAATAATATTCTAAGGAGATATATCTTTGTAGTTTCCTATTTTAAAACATTTCTTTGATTTAAGAAATGTTATGGGGTTTTTTTGGGTTTAATAGAATATTTTGCCCATGATTTTTCTAACTAATTGAAATTGCCAGGTCACAGTGTCTTAAAGTTAAACACTTTAAAGAAATACGAAATAGTCAAAATGTACTCATAAAATTAAATTTAGTTTATAGCATCCCCTCTTATTTTTCTAAATTTATTTATTAAATTTTTACAACAGTATAAAGCCACTGAAGTGTCTTTAATGTGCAGCTGACTAAAGGACTCAGAAGGCTGTGTTGTAGAGACTGTTGTTATCCAGGCTTTACACTGAAAAAAACTTAGCTAGCTACTAGTTGGAATTTCTCTGAATGGATACTTTCATGCAAAGAATCAGCATGATAAACCAGGGGAGAAACCAATGTGTTTTTCAGAACAGATGTTAGACTAGCAAAATACCCACTCAGGTCATCTAAGAAAATTTTAGTAATATAGCCAGTTCTCAGTGCTTAGTAAATATTTGGTAAAAATATTAATGCAAAGGAGCCCAGATAATTAGAGCTCAAAAGAGATTGATTCAAAACTTATTCAGCAAATAAAATTTATGCTATGACATTTGCTTCTTTGCATCTGTTGAAGAAAACAAGACATTTATTTTGGAATCTCAAAGACAAAACATTAAAACCAAACTAAAATTGATGTCTTGTTTGGGAAACTTCCCCCCTTTCATTCCCTTTAGGAGAACTTTTATTATAGCAATATTTAATCTTTTTTCAAAGATTCAGACTCTGTTAAACAATCCGTCCCATTTCTGTCTACTTCTCATTAATTCTGTCTGTCTGATGGATTGATGATGGGCTCAGATATTCTAAATTGAGAAAGGTGTACTTCTGAGATGAGTAAGTGCTCAATGAGTCTGCAGTATTCTTTAGACCAAGACATCTGAAGACAAGATGATCTGAGACCTTGTTTAACTGTTAGGTGAAAGAAAGTAATACTTGAGGCAATGTATGAAGGAGATGTTCTCAAAATCTCACAATTTCAGATTTATAGTTTTCCTGTAAATATTTTCCAGATACTAGCTTTAACACACTGCTTCCTTCTAGGTATTTCTCTTCAGTTTGCGTTCTGCAGCACATGAAAGACAGGAGGTGATCTTTAACTCATTCTGTTAACTCAGGAACCAGATTTCTTCTTTGTCTCCTTTTCTCAGGATTCATATTTCTGCATTCCACTGGTCTCTGAAAATCAGGCTTATGCTTTGATTACCGTGATTGGTACTACTATTAGGTTGTGACCTGCATGGCAGCTTCCTTGACCTGAAGACCTCACATAGCCACAATGGTCAAGGGTGAAGGAGACTATTCCATAGTACACTTCCTACTCCATGAAGAAAACAAGGCTTTTGTTTGCGAGAGGTGGGACAAGAGCCCACCTGCTGAATCAGCATCCGAAGCACAGACCTCATGAAGACCATTGCTTTGTAAATACCAAAGAATTTAGGGTTGCTACAAAGTCAGTGAGGTTGTTTGGGGAGTGCTATAAGCATATCTATTTCTAAAGGTGGGGAATTGAAAGACAGATGGGGTTTATTAGGCATCTTTTGTTTTTTTGTAGGGCTGCAAGTCAGTAAGCTTGCATCAGCTGGCTACACCTTTTAGAGGAAAACCAGGAGGTTAGCTGAGCCTTCAGTCTATGACGGAAGACAGATAAAATGTGTCAGCTTTAGCATCTTTAGCTGATATTCAGTGTGTGTATCTTCTACCCTGTATTTGCTGTGCTCTGATACCATTCACACAGTCATTTACTGTAGGTTAATGGATGTAGATCAACTTATGATTCCTTAACACGAGTGTTAGCCTTCTGGGGCAAAATAAGTTCTTCAGGCACTAAATTATAGCCTGTGTAAAAACACATATTCATTAGACTCAAAAAAGGACTTAAGTCTTTCGTGTGTTTATTTGTATTTAACCTTGAGGAGGAAAGTAAGCAAGCTGTCAATTAAACTGTCTAAACTTTGCTTAAAGCTCATGCAGGAGATTAATTGAGTACATATGTATCTCTCATTAGAGCACAGCAATAGTTTGATATAGCATTAACCATTTTCTGATGTTTTTCTCTGGTGCTGAAGATGAATCACTGTGGTACTCAAGCCCCTGTCTGGTTGTCTCTGAGGGAGTCAGAATCCATGCCTCAACCTGGTGAGATCAAACAGTTAACAGCTTGTGCTACATGGCAGTTTTTCTTCAGCACTTCAAAAAACTGCTGTCTTTTCCGAATCCCTGTCAGTGTGAGGAACTGTGGAGATTTCTTTGTTTACTTACTGCAGCCCACCCAAGGATGCATGGGGTATTGTGCAGAAGGTGAGAAAATGTATGCTCTACTTCAACTAAGTGTGTGTGTTTATGAGTAAGTGCATTTCTCTGATATTTGGCTGAGGTGAAATATCTGGAAATAGTTATACATGCTAAAATTTCTTTCAATCCTTACTTTTACAGAACCACAGAATCACTATGGTTGGAAAAGACCTTTAAGATTATCAAGTCCAACCTGTACCAGGGCCACTACTACACCATATCCTTAAGCTCAAGATATCTAGATGGCTTTTAAATACATCCAGAGATGGAGATTCAACCACTTCCCTGGGCATCCTGTTCCGGTGTTTGATAACCCTTTCAGTATAGAAGCTTTTAATAATGTCCATCTTAAACCTCCCTTGGCATAACTTGTTGCCGTTTCCTCTTGTCCTACTTTAAATATTGGTATGATACAGAAATTACTTGGTGTGGTAAGATAGGTTTATACCACCCCTTTTAATCTTATATTTAGCACTCCAGTATTGTTCAAAGCCCAGAAACTTGGGAATTGAATTTTTCCATACCATGAGGTGGGGATATAAGACACATCTAGAAGTCAAAATTCAGAGTACCTACAGTGCACTGGTATTTTCACATTTGAGCAAACATTATTTTTTTTTTTAAAATAACATCTCAAGTACAAAAAAATAGCATTGCACAAGCACTTTTTCTTAGGCCCCTGGAGGGAAGATTATTTCAAAGCAGGTCTGGACTGAATTTAGCTGTCCAGGTTTACAGTTAATGAATAAACATCCAGATGTGGATTTCATAGAATCATAGAATGCCTTGGGTTGGAAGGGACCTTAAAGGTCATCTAGTCTGAACCCTCTGCAGTAAGCAAGGACATCCTCAAATAGATCATGTTGCTCAGAACCTTATCAAGCCTCACCTTGAATATCACCAGGGATGGGGCCTCCACCACCTCTGTGGGCAACTTGTTCCAGTGTTACCCTACCCTCATGGTAAAGAACTTCTTCCTAATGTCCAATATAAATCTTCTTCAGTTTAAAAACATTGCCCCTTGTCCTATCACTACATGCCCTTGTAAACAGTCCCTCTCCGGCTTTCTTGTAGACCCCCTTTGGTTACTGGAAGTCCACTATAAGGTCTCCCTGGAGCCTTCTCCAGGCTGAACAAGCCCAACTCCCTCAGCCTGTCTTTGTAGGAGAGGTGTTCCAGCCCTCTGATCATTTTCATGGCCCTCCACTGGACCTGCTCCCTCATTTGAGGAAACAAAAATATATATTCAAGAGAATAGTCTAATTCCTTTTTTGTTCTCTAACATCTATAAGTATTTGTTAGGTACATGTGCAGTAAAAGATGCAGAGGTGGTAGAATGTTCCATACCCTTTCTCTTAGATGTAGCCAGTCTACTTGTGATTTCCACCACAAGGCTTTGTACTGACTGCACCATAATTGTGTATGTATCAGATTACAAGATGGCTTCTCTTCTGCTAATTTACACTTCAGTTAGTGTCTTGTGATAATTCAGTGTGTCTTTAACATAGATCAATAATTTAAGAGCACACTCTGTATGTGTGTGAATATAAAATTTAAAAACAATTTATAGTTGTTTCAGATACAAAGCCACAGACCTGTTATCCAGAGGGAATGGAAATTCCAGGCATCTGTAACAGTGAGTATTTTGTTGTGATTTTTTGAGATTTTCTGTGCATCTATGACTAATAATGTAAACATTTAATCATACTATGCCTTAAATAAAAACATGTTGATGTTATCAAGCAGTATTGCTCAGTCTGTTGCAAAATGGGCAGCTTGGAGGAAAATTCAGACCTTGGATTATAAAAGTACTTTCTCAGCATAATGTTCAGAGTAACTACCAAAATGTTAAAAAGTAATTTTAATAATGTTGATTTACAGATTACTTTGATTCTTTGGGAGTCAAATATAAGACATACCTACAAATTATACTGGTACTTACTCTATTCCTCTTCACGTAGCTCTTTTTTATTTTCTTTTTATTTTTTCCCCTTCATAAGTGGGGAAAATATTCCCCTGTCAGGCAAATTCCTTTGCATGTTACTCTCTCATGTCTGTTAAAATAATTAATTGTATTTTATTCCCATGTTGTTTGGTTTTTTTTGTGTGTGTGTGTTCCCCCCCCCCCCTTCAGCACCTTCCTATTGGCTAAAACATAATCAAAGGCTGATAAAGAGGGTTTTTTCTCTTTTTAATAATTAATAAAAGGAAAATACAATTATATTTCCATACATGAAAAAAGGTAAATATTATGAGTGTATTAGTTGGCAAAATATATGTCAATGTCATTTCATCAGATACTGTTTTTTGCAGAGACTACAAAGCACAAACCACACTTCTGTTTTACTAGGTAACCTTGCTCCTTCATCATCTCCATCTGCATCACCACCACTACCAGCTATTCCTGAAGTTGTAGCAGAATTGATCAAAGGCACCATTTACCTAAGGTGTACCTTTGGTGTTCCTTTTGCAAACAGCTCAGTCGCATTCATTGTAACTTGGTCAAGACTTTCTCCTGAAGGTATCAAAGAAGAACTGAAACATGAAAGAGCAGTTCATACGTTCTCACTTCTAGAATTAGATGGGATAAACATCAGACTTGGAGACAGAGTATGTTAAAACATAACTATAATCTCTTTGTATCTTGGTAAATATGTCTCAGTAGACACTAACAGTTGTGAGAGTACCTTACTGTATAATTTTTCTTAGCAGAAGCATACTGCCTCTAATTGTTCTTTACACCAGCAGTGCTTGTATGAATGTGGAAATACCACATAATATATCAGAAATTATCACAGCTGTTAAGGCTTTGAGAGTGTGTCAGTACAGTATAGTGTGCCTGTAGGAGATAGAACTTTATTCAAGTAGCATCTTCTTCGCCCTCTACTCTGATTTTGTTTGATACTGTAAATTAAGATGATTTTAGATGTAATTGCATCTTAAGTGAGAGGCTTTAAGAGCCAGAGGTTGTGAAAAGCTGTATTGTTGATTCATTAGGTCGTTTTCTTTCCTCTGAATCGATAATGTGCTGCTGCTTGGGGGTTTTGTCTCTAGGATCGGATTTAAATGGTTTAATCTCTGCCATCAAAAGCAGTGGGAGTACCTGCATAACCTTCCATGGTAAGAGAATCAAGACCTAAGATCTCATGGTAACTTTGAGAAGCTTAAGCATTGGAAAAATCAATGTTTTCTGCCTCTATATATACCAAAATACACTTATTTTTTTCCTGGCTAAAATAAAACCCACAAAACCGCATTGTTGGTGTGCATGTGTATTCAACCAAAACCAGGCTTCTTGCATGGTTTATGGACAACAATAGCAATTGCTAATCCTCAAAAGTTCTTTGAGGACTTTGTGAAGAGTTGCCTGACAGTGTTAGCTCAGTAACAGTCAAAAGGAAAGGCACAGTAATAAAGTACTTGCTGCTGCTACAAAGCTTTGGTTTTTGCAGGATCTGAAATACTGCGTGTGGTCAACATGTCTCAAAAGGGATACAGCAAAACAAAGAAAAAATACAAAATCAAAGCAAACCCACAGTGTCTGGTAGCATGGAACTGGTTCAGTGGAGGGAAATCACAGTAAATTCTTCATCTGGAGAAAGAATATCCTGGGCCATAACACCAGAAAAAAAGTATAGTAAGAAGAGCAGGAGGAGGGGATTTTTTTTTTTAATTTTTTTTTTTTTTTTCATAATTTAAGATCTAATGGACACTTAACAAAAATGAAAGTGCAAAAAATGTGAACTGGACAAAAATAAGTAGCATGTAATAAGTATAAAATGCATTTCCACAAGATGTCATGGGGTGCAGAAATGTTACAGAAGGAATTTAAGTCCATGAAGACTTAGATCCTTCTTAAACATCATGGTTTGTATGTGGCCTTTAGTTCTAGAAGTCTCTACGCTGCTGGTGGATTATGCCAGGAAAAGGTCTTAGGATGCTCGGTCTATTTCTGTGTTTTTCTTAAGCAGCGCCACTTGCAATTGGTAACTTCTGGTGCAAACAGAAGACTGGGCATGATGAATCCATCAAACTGTTCCATGATGGCTGGGTTTTGTCTTTCACATGACCACTTCATACCAAAAATGTATTCTGTTTTGTTCTTTTTGTCCTACAGGTCTACTGTAGCAGTTCCACATTTTTCATGGAGAAGCCAGATATACAAAGCTCTTCTGTTGAGAGCAAGGAATTTTTTGCTGGCGTTAAGGTAATTTTGAAAGAAAATAATGTTTTACTTTATTGTAGTAGGAATCTTTCTGAGTATTGCTACAGCAGTCAGTCCTCTGAGTAGAAGACACTCAAAATATATTAATTTTGAATTAATAGAGCATGTTGTTAGCTGTAGTGAACTTAAATTTGTCAAAAAGTAGAAGAATGAAATCTATTTGTATGCTCCCTGTGTACTTAAGGTGCAGGAAGGTGACACACGCATAGTAAAATCCCTGATTTCCAGCAGCTTGAGTCAACTCTGAGCTGTAGGTATAAACTAGGAGGTCCATGGCTCAGACCTGAGCCCTGGCACACTGTTGTCCATTATGTTTAACTGCTGCTGCCTTTTCTGGCATGATTTTGGCCTGTGCCAACAGGCTCTCCCAGGACATGGCCAGGCCCTCTTCCCAGTTGGCCATGGGTGTAGGGGAAGGGTGAGGCCAACCTAGTCTGGGCTTAGGGAGGGGAGCTGGAACACGAGCTGTGCCATGCCACTTGGACAGAGGCCAAGCTCCAAAGTAATTTTAATTTCGACTGTAGATATACCTATAGGAAACTATTTGCTGGCCAGGAAAGAGACCCCAATCCCAGAAAGACATACTGCATGTCATTACATGTTGGGAATAGCCCATGTGACTTAAGGATTTACTCTTTGTTAAGCCTGCAGAACTTATCTTTCTGCAGGATCAGGGGCCAGATTTATCTCATGTAATTTTTTATTTTTGTTTTCCCATGAGGCTGCATTCAGGACTTCGCTGAACGTACACCACTAAGTTGTAGGCATCTGTTACTGATCTCTTGTTGCATTTTTGATTATGCATCTAGAGTGAGCTGTGTTGTAAAGTTATGGAGGGGAGTCCCAGGAGAAATGTGATGCTTCCAAATTCTTTTGGCACATTGTTGCCTGTAGGTAGCTTTCCCCTCCCTTACCCGCAAACAATGCACCAAACTGTATTTTAGCTTCCAGAAGTTACCCAGATAATAAATTTTTGGTGGTGTTAATGTGGTTTGCTAATTCCTCACCTTTCTAGTTGGCCTTTACTCTTGCCTTTTCTTCCATCTCCTTGCCCTTTATTCCCACCTCTTCAAGACACTTGCTGCTGTGTCCTCAGCCTCTCCCCAGTACGCCACTGCTCTTCAGACCATCTAAATAAGCCGTATCTAGTGGAGCAAGCCATATACAGTGACATTCCATTGCTTTAGTTTTTTACACTGTGCTCTAACTGAGCAGGGAACATAAGGTTGCTTAAAGAATCCCCACCAAAGATACTAGGAAAAAGTGATTTTAATACAGATTTATAAAAGTGCAACTTAACAGAGTTTGATATCAAGGTTCACTCTACTGCTATGTGGAAGGAACATAAGAAACTTGGAATCAGCTTGGAGTGATTTAAATGGGGATCAGGAGGAAAGATTTGAAGTGAGACTGAGTCAAGATTGGGTTGGAGTGATTCTTGTGCAGCTTTGGAATAGCAGCAATTTGAGGGTCATTAGCACTATTATAATAAATCACAAAATTAAATTGCATACCCAGAGATATAGGGATGAACCTCTGATCAAGGTGTTGCTCTCTCTGCAGACTATAGTAAATTTTCATACTCAATAATCTTTGAACATCATGAGATCAAATTATAGTGATTTAATCACTTTTTTCCTTCCTCAGCATTGATCTTATGTGGCAAAATATGAGGCAGCAGCCTGCTGCAATTCTGGAGGCTCCTGAAGGACCTCACTTTAGGATCGACATTTATAGGGTTGCAAGATGATTGACTTTGGTCGGTATTTTTTCCCTTGTGGCCACAGTTTTTATCAGGTGATCTTGGTAACTTTTAGAATGGGCTTTTGCTCTGAACAGCAGGGGTCTGGGGTACGTTTTGCAGCCATAAGGAGTTTCAGGTGCACTTAGGGAGAGCCTCAACCTCCCAGCTCACTGTACTTGCACCAGGACAAGAAGGTACCAACTCACTGCCCAGTATGCAAGGTCAGAAAGTGCCAAATTGTCCCAACCCACTGCATATGCTATTGAATCAAGAACAATGTTAGGCCTACTGCCTATTGCAAGAACAATATTGGCTGGTGTCAACTTCACAGTATGGCTCGGGGAGGGCTGCAGAAGATGGGTCTGAATCACCACAGCTGGTTAGTAAGCAGTGGTGTAGCTTACTCAGAAAGCTTGCATTTTAAGTACAATTTCTTCTGTGCTAGATATATCCAGAAACGTATGATATATCAGAAGATGGGAAGGAATACAGACTGACAATAGAAAGTAGCATTCCTATTCCTTGTCCTAAGTTTAGCCAGCTTGAAAGTGACTGCAAAATCTCCCTAAGGTTACATACTGCTGATGAAGGTAAGCATTATCCTATTGTTTCTGTTGTATTTTTTTACATTTAATGTGGTTTTTAAAATATTCCTGCTGGTTGTCTTCTTTGGAGAAGCTGTTACCTTATTTAAAAATACTTTATATAATGTTAAACCAAAATATTCACAGGCTATATATACTGCTGCTGAAAGTATGGAAGAATGCATCCCTAATCTGTTACTTGTTGAAGTTAGCAGGTGGTTTTGGGTGCTATGGATACTGAAGCTGCATTCTTCAACTTGAATAGACAGGATACCATAATACTTGCAAAGTTTATAATTCAGTTCATTTTGTTGACCTATTGTTTTGCAAGTATTGTATTTGTAGTGGTGAAGTCCTCTTTATTACTATTATTACCCTTTTCTGTGGTACTTTCTTGAGCCCAAGTCCAGTGAATCCCAAGAGGAGCCCTACCTATGCAGACAGCCTTTTTTATGTCACATTAGCAAGCCTATAATGATTTCAATATGTCTATCAAACTGGAAAATTCAAAACCATTTTCTTGGGTGTGTGTATGAAGATCTAGAGAGGGGCTTTTGCATTACAAACCCCAAGAAAAATGCATAATTACATAAATTTATGAAAATGTTCGTAAATAAGTTGGTATCTGTATTAACAGTAGCTTACAAAATGTGAATTATGTAGAGGAAAAATCTCTAATGATGTGTTTTCATTAAAACAGGTAAAGAGCAATTAGGTTTAAACTTGGCTCTTTCTTCTTGCCATGTGGATCTTCTCCAGAAACCTTGCAATAATGGAATCTGTAGTCAAGCTGTAATTTACTTCGCTGCTGTGACAGACTTCATGCAGGATGGAGACAGAATTACCAGAATTGCAGTCGAACCTATATCCAGTGAGAATTTCTTGTGGAATGGCTATGTTCCAGAAAGTACACAGGTTGAAAATCTTCACGATAAGTTCTGTAGACTGAACAGAAATGTGGCTGGTGATAATGAAGCTTCTATTTCAGTTGTGACTTACTGATTTACACTTAGGATTTCTAAGTGGCCAATTTTCCATTATTTTATTTTCATTGACATGCTTCATTTTAATTTGAATTACTATTTTATTTTAAATGTTAATACTGACAGAACTATCGAGATTGATCCAAAGTATAATTTATTTATTGGATTGTAAGATCATATCATAAATAATGTGCCTGAGTCTGTTTATTTCCTAATCTGACACATTTTACTATGTGCTACTTTATTTTGAAGATTACAGTAAAGGATCTACCCACTGCATACTGCTACTCATTTACTGACCCTCATATAATTACATTTGATGGAAGGTAATCACTGAATTTCTGCTCTTAATTTTAAGTGTGGTGGGATTTTTTGTGGGTGGGTTTTTATTGAGAAAGGGTGCTTTAATTATATTTTTATTTATTTCAAATCTGTGCTGGTGATACAAGTTTAATATAGTTTTCCCCAACTGCACTCTGTATTTTACATTCCTTCTTGAATAATAAGAATAAATGTGCTTTAGTTAGTAAAAGCTTGCCAGTCATGATGATGTTTGTAATATTTATATTTCTAAAAGCAAGTTTGGGATTGTGGCAAAAAAAGTGAAGCAAATGGACTATTTTCTTTTTAGAGGAGTATGTCAAGGAGGCATACTTTTAGAGGAGTGGTTGCTGTACAGTCTGACTGTGAAAGATAGAAATATTACTAAATTTGAGCAATGATAAAATGATTAATTAGGCAAAACTTTTAATGCAAAGGTGTTTCCAATCTACAGCATAGTTTCCCTATTTCTGGGTGTCCATATCTGATCTTTTGTAAGGATCAAGTTGCTACAAAGTATCTGCTGTTTGTATAACATTGTACTGAATTAATTAATGGCATTGCAAGCAACTTAATCACTGTTTTCACCTGCACAGCACTGACCTTTCTAAAGTGAAGACAGCTTCCTTAGCCACAGTTGGCATGATTTTGGTATGCTTCTGTCTTTCAAAGTGTTTCTACTTCATGGAAGATGTCAAAAGAAACACAGGTTCCACACCTGTGGCTTTCATATCTCTGCTCATTAGAATCACATTTCTCCAAGTAGCAGAGTGTGGAGAGGATATGTTGCCTCCAGATAAGGATGTTCAGCCCACAACCCCACTCTTCTTGTGTACTTGATAATGGAAGGGAAAAAACCAAGTTGTAATTGCTTCTCTGATAACACTGTGACTAGTAATAATAATAATCAAGTCACTGGGGTTATCCTGATCTTGCAGTTCCTTCTTCAGTGGAAATTATAAGGATGGATTCACTGGGCATTTTAAGCATTGATGCATTGTGATCAAGCTTTCTTATGAAGCAGTGATTTACTCTCATATGGTCTTGCTGGAAGGATGATGCAGGGAAAGAACTTTCTTTTTAAGGATAAAGTCTGTTGCTACTTTATTTGACAAATTGAGGAAAGAAATAGAAAAGGAATCATCCTTACTGAATCGCAGGTAATTTTCTGCAGTGCCAGTAGGGTAGCTGTCTGCAGTTTGTCTGCTGGCCCATTATACACAAAGCAAATTACTGTTCTGCAATCAATGCCATTTATAGCCAAGAGGCTGTTAAGCTTGCAGCAAAAGTTCGGGGGTTTTATTATTTCCACCCCCTCTTCTCCCCCTGCCCCATTGTCACTGTTGAACTATTACATTGGCTATTTTAACCTTGCTTCAGGGAACAGATGGCTAACCCTAAGGGAAAAAAAAGAAAGTCACTATTTGTGGTTTTCTAAGATTATATTTCTAAGATGATATAAGATAATGATTATTGTCAAAGATTTGAAAATTCCCTGTCTCCATCTTAATAAAGCAGACCATAAAAGTATGTAACTTTCTAAATCATTTTGTCAAGGGTACTTAAGCAGTTTTCAACAGCTAATCCCACATGCACACTGCTATGTATCCTATTGCTCTTGCTGCATAAGTGTGCTGCTGTGGACACACAAAGGTTGAGAAGTACTGTCCAGTTCCCTGTCAAAAGCACTGTTAAAAAAACAAATCGAAGATGGCAGTGGCTTCATGGCTATGTTTCAGTTCACAACCATCATCTGCATATACTCCACTTATAGTCTTTCTTTTATTTCTTCTTTTTTTTCTGCTGTAGAATAGGTTTGGTGTTGGTTTTTTTTTTTGTTTTGTTTTGTTTGTTTGTTTGTTTTGTTTTTTGTTTTTTTAATTTTTATTTTTTTTAGAGCTGCACAGAGGAAGATATGAGGGTGTTTGTTCAGCACAAAGTTATGTGTTGGTTTGTGGGCTGTACTGTTTGGGTTTTTTTTC
>JANHGN010024421.1:25660-52716 GCA_024605025.1 Megaceryle maxima
GACTGACTTGTGACCCTTAGTAATGCAAATTCCATGAATGCATGGTCACTGCTGCCCAGGCTGCCTCCAATCTTGAGATCTTTGACCAGCTCACCTGCACTGGTGACCAGTAGATCCAGTACTGCATTCCCTTGGGTAGAGCTGTCTATTTCTTGTCCCATCTTTACTACTTTCTACGATTATTTCTGGACTTCTCAGTAGCTTGGGTGGAACATTATCAGGTATTGAAAAGCAATCTTACCAATGTTCTATGAAAATCTTCAAGTTCCTGTAAAAAATCTTCCCAGTTTAAATCACTGCAGTTCCATCACCCACTGGAACAAACACATTAAACCTGTTGATCCAGAGGCCCTGTCTTTCAGCTGCAATTTCACTCAGGAGCTATTCTGTATGCAGTAAATATTAAGGTGTTTTTTCCAAGCTGTGGAAATTTAAGTAAAAATAGTATGTAGATAACAAGATATTGTCAGTCTAATAGGGCATATTAGTGATGTAAAATGATGAAAAGCATTTATATGTGTAAATACAAGCTTCCTGTACGAGACCTTGTGTCTTCTTCCACGGCCAAATTCACAACTTTTCATGAACACAAGAAATTTCTTACAGTTCATTGTGAGCTTAAAGTATTAATTATGTAAATTAAAATAATTATTAATTAATTAAAATGTTAATTAATGTAACACTGAAAATTCATTCATTTTAACAATATTTATGAATTTGATTGATTTTTCTTAAAGCTTGCAGAGCAGCAATAACTATCTAGGCATATCTCCATGAATGAAAACAAAGTACTAGAATATACCTACAAAGTGCTTGTTTTTAAATAAACTGATCCTAAATCAGTAGGTAGGTTTTATAGATCTTCACTAACACAGGCACAAAGAATATACTGTTTTACCTTCTCATGATGTTTTTGTAACTATAACCCATGGGCTCTAGAGAGATTAATAGAAATCATCAAAACTATTTAGAGAAACATTTCCCAGCTGCTTGGGAATGATGTGTTTTGTCAGCAGTTCAGTATGAAGCTGTGCTCTCTGACCTTGGCTCTGTGTTAACCTTACACTCTGTAGCACAACCATTTGGTGCTGGGGACATGATTGAAGATGTTCCACAATGTAACTCCGCAGGACTGAGAGGGCTGCATGCATGTGTGTGTGTGTGCCCATTTGTCATTATTTCAGTCTAGTTCTAGAGATAGTTTTCAGTAAAAAGAGTTCTGTAAAAGCTTACTGAATAAAATTTAAAGCCATTAAAAACCCCCTAGATGAGATAGCTGTAAGCCACTGAGATTCATTTACACTAGAAAATAAAAGCATCTGTCCATTTTTTATTTTTTTTTTTTAAGGTCTGCTATTAGGGGTTTTTCAAACATACATTCCAGAAAGCCAAAACAAAACAACAGAAATTTAAAAAATGGATATATGCTATTGCTCACAGCAGTGTGGTAACAAAAATAAAAGCTACATTTCTGTTATTGGTAGGGTAGGCTTTTCCTCCTATTAAATTGTCTCTTGTTTATATTCCTCTGTAAAAATGTAGAAAATAAGAGAACCTTTCAGGCAGAAATGTTAGTTCTCTTTAGAGGTAGTTGCAAACAAAATATCTCAAGGACAAATTCTGTCATGATTCCTCAAATACACAGAGTGCTTTAGGCCCAAATTCTACAAAAATGTAAGAATAAACATTTTGATTACAAACTTTCCAATTCATTTAAATCATATGTACCGAGCTGCAGCAGCATCCTGCCATGAAATAGTTCTTCTTTCTAAATAACAACTCCTGGAGGATCCTTAGGCTATTTTAAAAGCTTCCACAAACATGGAATAGTATCAACATTTTCCACACGCATATTTTAGTATTTCAATTTTTTCACTCTAAACAATTATGGAGTAAAGTACTAACAACATTTAAATAATGGAATATTTGAAAGAATCTTGGAGACTACAAATCCCGTTAAATAAAAATCCCACATGAAACGTGAAATGTGAGACAACACTTTTTTTTTCTTTTTTTTTTTTCTTTTTTATGAATTTTAAGCTTTATTTTAAAGACTGGGGTTTTTAAAGTCACTTGGGCAACACCTCTTATTATATGTATAGGAATAGCTCTAATATTATATGACTTTCTAAACTAAATCTAGGTGACTGGGCATGGAGGTATACTTAAAAAAATTAAATATCAAAGTTTTATGACAACTTTTCCCATATTTTAAAAGCTCTTTTTAAATAGGACTGAGTAGAAATGCAAAAAGCATGAAGAATGCAATAAGGACTTGAAGTACAAGTAGCTTCTTCTGAAGGATGCAATTTAAAAACATCTTTAATGATGATCTGTAGACAATAATGATGGCATTGAAATGCAGAATGTTGCTTCAGGGTACATGTTTTCCTGATCATCTTTTTTTTTTTTCAGCCATGAGGGCAAACAGACTGGCAGTTTGCTTCCAGCACTGATGAAAAGCAGTGTGTTGAAGGATTCTAACACAGAGCTCAGCAGATGGGTGAACCTGCTTACTGAATGAAGTAATGTGATACATCACAGCTTATCTTATTGCTCAAAAGGAGGCACATATCCCAGTCAGTACTTGTCTTTATGACAACAATAGCTGCAACTCAATTCACATGAGACGAAATTTTGTTCAGCCTCTGGTGCCCTTGTAAAAAGATTCTACATATTGTAGTGATCTTTGCCTCTGCCTTTTATGGAGCCCATTATAAAGGGAAAGTGTTCTCTTGCCGTGCCATTTATGGACATAATAAATGTAATCTGAATATTGCAGCAAATACAACCATAGAAATATCAATCAGTGAGTTAAGTCCTTTATTTGCTGAGTCAAAGAATACCTTTAACCTATAAGAAGAAGCATAAGCACACAAACGCATACATATAAGAAAAGGCAAAGTTGTACATCTTCACATTTCTTATATACCAGAAAAAAAGGGCTTTGGATTGAAACTGGAAATAGCTGAAGGGCTCACTGTCCACTTGGGATAAAATGCACAGATAACTAACATAGATACCTTTCAGAAAGGTTTGACCCTATGTATTTTCTTCAACCTGTTAAGATGCCACATGGACAGTTTCATTATTGAAAATTTGGGTTGCATTTAAGTTGGACTTTCAGGAAAAATCTAAAACATCGGTTAAAATTTCACAATTAAATGTGAAAATTCTGAAATGCTTTGAATAGAAAATGTTTGCAGTTCTCCAATTGTTAGATGAAAGACAGGAAAAAAAAAAAAAATATTAGAAAGGGTTCTTATAGATGAAGAATAATGTGTCCTAAAATTACAGATTTATACATTTTGTCTAGTTTGAAATATTCTTATTTATGAAGAAATTATTTTGATTTATTATTTTATTTAAGTATTAGTACTAAACCACACTGTTAGGAGTCACAAGAATTTATCTCCCCAGCAAACCCTGAGGTCATGGTCTCCTGGTTATTTTCTCTAAGTCATGATGATGGTCCCTCAATGGATATTGTCTCTATTGTACCTATCAGATAGCACACCTAGCAGATCTAAGAATGAAGCTCAAATCTTCCAGTGAGTATTACAATGAGTGCTTTGGGGGTAGAAGCAACTGTCAAGATTTGTGTTGTCTCTACTCAGTTAAAACTACTCTCTCTTACTTTGAGTTTTGTGGAAAAATAAAGTATCTTCACTGAAACTTGATTTCTGCCTTTGTTTGCAGATAGCTATATTCTTCTCTGTCTATGGAATCCTTTGCTTATATCCCTGACTTCAACATTGGGGTTACATCCCTGACTTCAACATTGGATATACATATTTTAATTCCACTCGATCTTATTAAACATTCATGTGTTGTTGCTGTGTTCATTAGTAATGAATGTATATTGTCACGTGCATTTCTGTTTGAAAAGAAGCTTCATTAAATGTTGCTGTATATGATTCATGAGGAGATGCATAATATGTAGTGACTCCTTTGTTAGAACTGTTATTGCCTTTCATATCCAGAAATGTATGGAAGGGGAGAAATCAGACCACAGAACATTGCTGTGTGCTCCTACATATCTGGTGTGGGTGGGATGGCAGTGAGCTCAGGATTTTATTGGCCATAAAGGCAGATGAAATATTTGGAGGGAATGACATGAAATTCCAGTGAGGTACAGATATTTATGCTGTATTCATTCTAAGGCTCCCTAAAATATCAACATGGACAGGTCAACTGACAGTTGCCCAGGTGAGAGCAACCAACATGGGTGTTGAAGTTAGTTTGCTTTCTCACACACCAGCTTGACTTTTCATTTTCTTTATAATTATATACGTGAACACATTACACAAGCAATCAGGCTCAAGGAAACTCCTCTTATTTATTATCTGAATAAAGTACACTGACATTAAGTAACTATCATGAAGAAGTAAGTCATTGTCTCCCACAGGGAAGCTGTTCTTTTATCTTGTCTTGGAGATTGATAATTTCAGAGCCCGCAGACAGGTCTCATCTTCTTTTCCATGTTTTTCCATTTACATATGCTAATGGCTATTCTGTCTGTAGATGGTACCAGTTTCCTAAAGCCATTGTTACAGAAAATTTAATTTCTCAGAATTGATTGATGACACAGTTAAAAATTTAACTTAATTAAAAAGCATAATTAGTAGCATGTGAGCTAACCTTGATGGAACAAGGAGTAGACTTAAACAAGTACTATCACAAAAACATAATACATAGAATGCCATTTGTTGTGATCCCTCAGATCCATTACAGGATGAACAGAACAGCTAATTTACCACTATAAACAGTATCAAAGTTATTCTCAAGGAAAATAAAATTATTTCTTGATTCTTGTAAGTAGACACATAACTGTATACCTCAAGTTTTGTAAGAGTATTTTAAACCTTCTATGTATTAGTCATAGATGCCAATACAGTTCATGTTGATGAAAGAGGAGGAGAGAAACTTACTACAATTTAATATCATGTCCATTTTTCTGTAGAAACTTCCATGTGTTATGGTTTCATCTTCTCATGTACACATCAGAATGGGAGAAATAGCAAAGTAAGGCCTCACTTTTGCAAGGAATTGCCTGTGTGTGCATCTGAATCTTCTACTGTAACTCATATTGCACATACTTGAATTCTGGAGTCCCGGGGAGGTGTTGGCATGGAGAAGACAAAGTGATTTCATGGCCTCATAACTCTTCAGTCTGTGATGATTGGCTGTTTATAGTTCTTATATTCAAAGCTTTCAGGTTGCCCAGCTCTACAGTTGAGCTGAACAAGGGGTAAATAAAAGATTCACCAGTTTCCCTGTTGAATTTGCCCTGACTGCCAACTCACAAGCCACAATCTTATTAAATTTATGTACAAAATGTGAGGTTATATTCAGAAACAAGCTAAGAAATCACAAGACACAGGGAAGAAGAGGGGGTTCTCAGGAGCTAGATAGCACTGTGTATGATGTCTGCAGCATGGCTAGGAGAAAGCGGGGGCAAGTTTTAATTCAATGCCTAGGACTTTTACCAATCTAACATCTACAAGTAAATGGCATAAAGACATTTCAATTAATCATTCCTGAAATTGAGTCTTCCAGACAAGGCTCTTAAAAGGCCATTTTTCATGTTCCAAAGGAGGATGCCTATTAGTTTTAATACAATAATCCATATCCTCTCTTCAATTGTATGCATAATAAGTATGACATTATCAATTCTGGGTGTTAGAAGAAATATGAAAACAGTTTTTATAGACATTAAATATGAAATGAGGACATTACTTCACCTTGTGCCTCAACTAAATACATTTGAGTTCCTTTTGTTATGGCTTACTGATTTTCAGTGTTTAGCTCATGTAGATTTTGGTGCTCACAGAGTGGGCTCCTTACTTTAGAACAGATTTACCATCCAGGTCTAATTTCTGCAGGAAAAGTGTGGCTTAAATTCTTCATTAGGCTGACAAACTAGAGATGAAACAGTTCCTTATTTAAGTTGAAAACTCAGCAGTCTCTCCAGGGATTACAGTCTTGGACTTTTTCTTCACTGCTGATTTATCCTAGGTCTTTAGGAGGAAATTGAGTTCCCAGATCTTAAGGTCACCTTCCACGTCTTATTAAAGACAACATTTCTAGCATTTTGCCTCTGTCTAGCTCTGCAAGTGTATTGTGTATCGGAAAAAAAAAAAAAAAAAAAAAAAAAGCCTGTACTTTCATTTCCTGCAGGAAGAAACTAGAGACAAAAATAGTTAACCCTCATAAGCTGAAGTTTAGAGCCCTTCCTCACAAGTGATGTAGAAAAGCTGTTAAATGGGACATTTGGAAGGCCCAGATTCTAACAGTACTTCTACAGAACCTGAATTTTCTTATCAGCTTTGGTTGTGAAACCTGAGGTAATTAAAGTGCCAACTCTTCAATTCATGACAAACTTCTTTTTGTCTATAGTGAAGTATGGACATATCTAAGACTATTTTCTGGTTGCTGTGTTCTTTGCCTTGAGGCAGCTGTTTAAATTTCAATAATTATATTCACTCAAGCTTTCATCGCTGCTGTGATTTCCTTCAGAGTAGACCTAACAAAGCAATGAATATAAATTTGGCCCTACCTAGTCTGGATCTAATTTGAGAGTAAATGTTAGAACATGGTGACAGTTAAAGGAGGAAGGAAACTCCGACAGGGCCCGCTGATGTTTCCAGATGCTGTATGCCAACAGGTAACATTTGTATTAGGAGCTAAAGGAACTTTATTTCTTGGTTATGCCTTTATCTTTCTTAATGACATACCAGCAGTTGCAGGAGGGATACTAAGGGACATTAGGTTTTAAAATAGCTTTTCAATAGTATTTTTTTATTGTCTTCTTCAGGAATTTTAAAAATTACTGTCAAAACCCGTAAGGTTTGACAGTGCAGGAGTACAAGTGACAGCATTCAAAGACATTAAGCCAAAGCACTTGACAAAATCAGTTAAAGTTGTTAATCTGCACCCTAAGGTACCCTATCCTAGGACAAAAAGCACATTGAAGGTGAAAGTACATAAGACATAGTTTTACATTAACATGCTAGTGTATATATTCATAAGTTTATCCTCTTTTCCAGTCTGAATTCTGCCATACTCGTACCAATCAGAAAACCATCTTGATGTGCAACAAATAATTTCTCAGATATAAAAACTCAAAATGGCCGAGAACTTGGTTACACCAGAGTGCAGCCATGCATTTGGTAGCAACATTGAAAACTATGTAAACTATGACTCTTCTCCCTGTTCATCATTTTTTTCCCCCTTCTGATGATGTTGGTAGAATTAAAGTTGAGTGCCAGCACTAAAAGAAGTCTAAGTCTTTTGCTGCATCGTAGTTATATGGTAAATTTTTATAGCTATAACTACTTCTGCTTTATTTGTTATCCCTGCAAGGCATGGCTGAGATATAATAATATTGCACAGCAGGGCCATCTCTTTGCACAAAACATTTCACTGAGGCTTTTGAGCTATCTCCTACTAATCAGATTTCTCACCAAGGTGCCCACCCACCCAAGTCAAGTGTGGTCAGTGGACCTGGCAGGTTACCACATTCCACACAGTTTAATGAATATCTACCCATTTAATTTTGCTTAAGAAGAAACAGCAGGGTGGCTTCATAGGGTGGAATTATTGCCTCTGCATCCTGATATTCTTGACTGTGGGTTTAATTCCTGCTTCTGCAGTATGAGTTGGTAATTGTAATCCAAGATAGTACATTTGATCTTGCTGCTCCTGGCAATTGAATCCCATTGAGACACCTAATTCAAAACAATGTATAGAGGTTTCTTGTAAACGTAAGTATTGTCTGGTATAAAATAGCATATCTAACTGTAGAGCAACAGCTGGCATGCTGAGGATATATTCATTTGCACTCTTCTGCACAGCCTCAAGCAGACATTGCTATACATAAAAGAATTGGAAGATGACATTAAAAATATTATTTGTAGAGACAGTATTTGTTTCTGTGGCTGTTTTCAGTCTTTTTTTCTTTTTCCTAATGTTTTGCAGTTTGCTTATGCTTGTTTCTCCACTGGTACCTGTGATGCATTTTTGAAACTTTATTAAACAATATTCTTTGCAGAATCCTCTCTGTAGAACTGTAATTTGTTTTATAACTTACAATATAGATAACTGCTTACTTCTTAGGCATATTATCAGAAGCTTTCTGGCTCAAAGGATTAAGAAATTAAACAAAAAGCAGAAGAATACAGAATAGCAAATAATTTGGATAGGTTCTGAAATACCTATTGTTCTGTCTGGTTTATGCTTTAAACAGTACAAGGCAGTCCAGAATTCTGTCTCAGCTCTGTATATTATTGTCATTTTTTTTGATAGCTGTGTTACAATTTCATCATTAGGGACTTAATTCTGCAATTGCTTATGAACAGAACTCCCATTTAAGTCCCTGAACATGCATTCAGTTTACAGAAGGGAAAACATGGTCTGTAGAAAGATGATCGCAAATGCAGCTTATAAACAAGTGGGTAGCTAAAAGTGTCATACAGAAGACGACACTTAGCATACAGGTATCATCACCTGTGTTATATTACAGGTTCCTGTAATATAATAAGAAAGATACAACTGTCTGGAAGACAGTTATGTTTTCTCTAAAAGAAAGTAAAGCTGTAAGACAGAAAATTAAAGCTTAATCTTTCCTTTCCTTTCCTTTCCTTTCCTTTCCTTTCCTTTCCTTTCCTTTCCTTTCCTTTCCTTTCCTTTCCTTTCTCTCCAGTCTATATGGCTCAATTACATTTTTCTCCACCATACTTATTATTGGGGGATTTGCAGGACATAACAATCACAGCTCACAGGCATTCCTCATGGAGACAGTTTGCAGCTACATGATTATATTACATTTTTCAGCATGACTATCTTGACACAGGATCATGAGCTTTTCAAAATGGAAGAGTGGCTCAAACACAGAGAAGTCAAAAAAAAAAAAAAAAAGGTGTTGATGGGATACTATTTTAGAAACTTCAGAACTTCAGAGCTGCAGTAAACATTTACGTTTCAACTGCCACAAGCAATCCTGAAGCCCTGATGCAAGAAACATTGAAGCTGCATGGAGAACAAATCTATCATCTACACACTGCTAAGTTCTGCCTGAGTTCCTTCTTCAGGCTAAATAGTCCCAGTTCTCAGCCTCTTCTTATTTCAGGGATGCTCCAGTCACTTAATCATCTTCATGGCCCTTCACTGGGCTTGCTTCTGTGTGTCCGTGTCTCTCCTGTATTGAGGCGCTCAGAAGTGGACACTGTATTGTTGTACCACTAATAACTGGAAGGCAGATAGGAAGAAAATTTAACAGAAACTCCAAAGCAATTTTTCAAAATGATTACGTGTGACCACCAGAATTAATGTAATAGAGCCATGGATTTCAAAGGCTGCAAAACTTACACAAAAGTGACTGTTAGAAAATGCAAAATAACTCTTTTCTTTAAGAGAAATCAAAGCTAACTAGAAATCTGTATTGGACATTCTGGATCATCTTTTCAATAGAAAGGTTTAGAAATTACATTATACTGTTGCAGTGCTGCAAAGAAAAAATTTTAATCAGTCTTTTTACTCAATATTTTCCCTTTTCTAGAAGCAGTGGCTGTAGGGAGAAGACAATGGCTAATCTGCTGTACTCCAGGAAGCAAAACCTAAGAGAAGAATAAAATAGTTATTGAACTACTTAATGAGTATGCTGAAGCCATCTGTCTTTTCATTCTGTTTAAAATTATTCAAAAGAATGTTAATATATTTTGACATGACAGAATAAATGAATGAATGTACAGGAAAACCAATAATATCAGTGTACTGGAAAAAAAGGAAACTAAAATCTCAAGAGGAATGGGAAATGAGAAATTTTCATGTTCTTCCATAAAGATAATCACTCTTTATCTAAATTCCTAAATCCCAGGCTGAAAAGCATAAATTAGTGCATTCAGTTTCCTGGCTGTAGGTAGTTGCTAATAAGAGACCATCATGGGGTATATTTCCTGTTCATGTAAATGCTGAGCTTCTGGAATAAATAAATAATATTTTGTGTCTCCTCCCAGGACCATTTTCAAAGGATACTATTGAGAGATGCTGTCAAATTTGAATGTTTGGTTTCTCATAACTTAAAAAGGAAACTCTTTATAACTTCATATATCATCAGGAGGTTCAAAATAATGAATAACAACTTTTTTTCCTATTTTTGCTTAAGAAATTAGATTGAATCTTCCCAAAGTCTCGAAGCTTTAAAGCTATATGCTGAATGTTCTGTTCAGCATCAAGGCAAATCCCAAGTTAAGCTATCAGAGATGAAGAACAACAACAATACCATTGCCTTATCTAAAGCTTTCCTTCAGGGGATTCAAACACATTCAGTAAACATCAGTGAATTTAAGTAATTCTCTGTGAAGCAGATAGTCAGAATTTTCAAAAGCCTGTAAGTGCCAGGGAATCCATTAACTCTCTGTTATCAAAGGGCATCCCAGAGTAAGCCAGTGAAAAATAGAGTACGTTAGAAGAAAGTCAGTCGCAGATTACACAGACTCTTACTGTCAAAATAATATAACTTGAGAAAGAGCTGATGTATGCAGTTAGTTTCCTTTCCTTTTAGGTTCCGATTAAGTGCTCGTTCGTGTTGCTAGGAATTCTCTCATCCATTTTCATGGGACTTGACTCCCACATTCAGAAAGAGCTCTGAAATTTGGTCTGACCATTACAATAAAAGCATCGGAAGTTGTGGGGGTCTTTGAGTGTAGAACTGGAATCTCACCCTTGGTCATATACAGTGACCATGAGTTAGGAGCCTTACAAAATTCTGAGGCCTCTGAGTCATGTGCCAAGCCTCTGCTGAACTCTTTACACCAGGGTCAGATACTGCTTAAGAGAGAAACTCAAAGATCAAACACCCATCAAATCTCACTGTTTATATAAAATCAATAAACATAATTTTAGCCTGGAAACTAAACTAAGTCACAAGTCTTATAACTTACTGGTTTTACTCCACATTTCCTTGGTGGGTGGCTGTTTAAATTCAGCATCTGAAATCTTTTGGCACAGTATAAATAACCTTTCCAGTGAGCTGTCATTAGACATATTGGTTTTACTCCCCCTCTGTACCTGGTTGGTATAAAATAACACCATCAATCTTGTAAAAAGGCCCCCTGTTTTCCTCTTCCAACCCAGTTGCCATCGCTGTTTCTCTGTAAGTCATGAATACTCCTAGCACAGCAGGAACACATGAATGATTTATTTTTTCTAGGGAATACCCTTATTACAACTGATCTTCTTACCTTGCTGGGTACTCACACTGCAGGACATGGTTGCTAATAGATCCCCTCGAGCATTTGCAGTCTGCATTCCTCATTTAACTGGATCCCAGGTGCTATGCATGTTAAATACCTCATCTATAATCTCTTTAAGCATGAGATTTCTGTCACTATCTCTTTTGTTGGCTGGGCAATTTCTTTCAGCAACAGTAAAAACAACACAAGGCTTTTCTAAAATTCATGGAAGAAGTTGCTAGTTGTATTCACCTTGCATGCAGTGATGGGCTCATATTTAAGGACAACATCAGTTCCAGCATTCCTTATCTTTGTCACCCTACTAACAGACAGAGGAAGTCCTTAGTTATCTGAGAGAAAGGTTTCAGAGGTAACAGGACATAGAAAAGGGTGTAAAGGGTGGTAGATCTTGTGTTGACACAGTCCTGGTGTGCTGGACTGTGCAAGATGGAGACTGTGGTGTGGAAGTGAAATATTGAAAACTAGTGAGATACCATTTGGGTTTAGAATTAAAAATAGACCTGCTGGGACTAGTGGCCCTTTGTGGTAGGACAAGAGGGTGATACCTAATCTCCAGTTTGTATGCATAATTTATAGTTTTTACACATTCCCTTAGAACATATCTGTAGGATATAGGGCAGATGGGCCTCACATGTCCTGCTGAGCATTTTCTCTCACCACTCTAGGGTGGCATTCTGAAGGCAGGAATGGCCAGCAAGGGAATGCAATGCTTCTCAGCCATGCAGCTTGCAACTGAACAGCCACAGCTGATGGCAAAACAGCTGAGAGTCAGCCACAGCTATGCCATAGCCAGTCTGCTGCGTGACACTCAGACTTCAGGGTGAGGTGGTCTTTGTAGATGAAGAGGAAATGGGCAGCCCAGTTGCTGCTGCAGGGAAGGGAGGTAAGGACATTGTATTTTGTTGAAAAGAAAGGTGGGTGACAAGGTTGCAAGAAGGTATTGTAGTAAGGGTGGCGGCTAGAGACATGGGGAAGAAACCCCACCAAATTACTACATCAGGTCACTGCTGATCTGTGGTCTTTTTCTGAGTCTAGAGCAGCAGCTGATTAGAGCTTCTTACATAGTAATTGCTTGTCTGAGTCAGGAGCACCTATGGTATAATAATTTCCTTTATGGTTGGATTTCTGTAGCATTAATTGTCCAGCTTTCTTTTCCAATGGACAAAATATTCTATAGTTAATTAATGTGCAATATATTTACTTGATACATGCTCATATGCAGTTTCTAAAATGCAACATAATCACATGACATCACAAGCTATAACCACAGAGAAGCTATAATGTCATTTATGCACCACCTTTACAATGAGCTACCCTATGGATCAAGACATGTCACCAACTGTAGCAGCTGTGGGAATCACAGTCATTCAGAAGCACTAGTAAGTCATGAGAGACATTTGCAGCCTTCCCCCTCCAGAGGTAAATGATACACAACTGGCCTCTTCTCAAGTGTGCTGATCAGCAAGAATGGAGCAGCACCTGCTTCTGCACCTTTTCTATGACCACTGAGGAAAGAAAATATACATTTTTTTCCTCTCACTGGAACCCAAGGTCTTGGTGAGTTAGACATATATTGGTTTCATCCTAGACTCAGACCACAAAATCTTTAAATTTTTGTTGATTTGGTACTGATCCATACAATCTCTAAAGTTTCTGCAATGTTTGTCAGTTCTCCCATATTTAAGAAAAGCCGATCTACAAATTGTATATATTATCTACAAATTGAAGAGTTTTGATAGCACCTCAGATACATAGCACCGTTTGGCTCCCCAGCTCCAACAGTTTTGCTCAGACAATTGTGCTGATTTAAGATGCAGAATGTTTCTTTTCTGAGATGCCAAAAACACTGGCTTTATTGAAAACATTACTGCAATTCTCCATTTACCCTATATAAGTAATATTTACCCTATATAAGTAATATTTAATCTTTATTTATTGAAAACAGCTGTTGATATGAATGGCAGGAAAGAACTTGAAGGAGTAAGAATGTTTGGTTTGTATTATTTTTTTCCTTTTGCATAACCTCTCTCCTAGAGAAAAGGCTCGTTGAATGAATAGTGTTTGCTGGGACAGTCATTCTCTTTGGTTGAAGATGAAAGAATGAGGGATTAGCAAAGCAGATGGACCTCATGGTTCTCAGATAATGAGTCTGTTTTACCAGAACACTTTACAAGATAAGTCTACATCCTGTTAGACAGTACTTGTTACAGTAAACCAGGCTCATCCAATGCAAACTGTAAACATTTGGAATGGAAATATGATTTTTAAATTTTTTTTTTAATATTTAATAAAAAACAGCCCCTTGAAGCTCTGGAAAACTCTATCCATCTTCACTTCAGTATTGGTTTCATGTTACATTTAGTATAATGCCAGCAGGAAAGCAAACTTTTTGGCCAAGAAGATCTCTACTTCCATCAGAAACTTTTCTCTTTCTTAATGGAATACAGGTAGAAGACATAGGTTAAACTGCTGGAAATCAATGGAATAACACAGAGCTAACCTTGGAATACTGCTGAATACAGTGCTGACAGTTCCAGAAATACCTAAAAGCAAAAAAAAAGGTATATTGACTTCTCTGCATGTGAGAAATGCATTGAGGTTAGAGACACTGAGAAACACTGAAAATGAGACCTTGTCTGAAAAACCTTATGATTCTGGGGATTAGATCCAAGCCTGGGTTTACAGCTGACACTTATGTGAACACTGACTTGGAAACACCTAGTCCTTGCCCTGGACTTTGCACTGTTTTTTGTCCAGTGACATACACATCATCCACATACTCATCAAATAACTTCTCCGTGCAAGAATATATTCTTCTCTTCCTTTGGCAACAATGCTAAAAGGAAAGTGGAAGCTGCTACTGAATTTGAAAGGGGACCATGTCCTAGAAGATTATTAGGCACATATGAGAGTATCCAGCAGATAAAGCCTACAGATAGCTTAGGTGTAATGGTTCTCTGTTTGTGGATCCTGATGGCATTATTTGGATGCCCAACTTCATTTCCAAAAGAACTTGGAAAATTCTGACATAAATTTGTAGGCTTATTCCTGTTCGAATTTTCTTGGGCACCTGTAGTATGTGGCAATTAAAACTGAGCACAGGGTTCTTGTGGTTGATGTTCTGGTCTTAGTTCCAAACATTCCTACAGGAATAATTAAAAAATAAAAAATATTTGGAAAAAAAAATGCACAAAACATTAATAGTTATTGTAAGAGAGAGAGGTTATCAGTAAGAAACATAGAAATCTGCACCTGTAGCACAGGTTTTAATGTAAACATAAATGAGCTGGAAAAAAAAGTGAATAGGAAGATGACAATTTGCTGATGATCCAAATAACTCAGGGTAGTTGAAATGGACAATGAAGTGTAGGAAATGTCTGGGTGGTAAGTCTGCTTTGATAAATGCAAATAACAAATGTGAGATGAGGCAATAACCTTAATTGTGCATGAAGGGCTCTTATTAATTATTGCCATTTGGAAAAGATAGCATGTTATTGTGGATGCTTCTCTGAAAACATATTGTTAATGCTCAGGTACAGTCACAAAGCAGCAAGCACAATTGTTAGCTCCATTGGGAAACAGAAAGCATTACTATGAGCCTGCATTAGTCTGTTGTGTGTCCACATGTTTCAGAATCTGTGTGCATTCATATACAGTGAAAGGTGGTGAAGACACTTATGTTAAAGAACAGCTTCCAGGTCAGGGGAGAGTCTCTGTGAAGCATGGACTCTTCTGCTTGGGGAAAAAGTGGCTCAGGTGAAGAATGATAGGGGTTTATCAAACCCAAGAAAACAAATAGGAAAAAAAAGGAAATATTTCTCATAAAACAAGGACTAGAGAACATCTGGTCAAAGAATGAAGTTTCCAGTTTAAAAAAAAAAAAAAAAAAAAGTCTTTTTTCAAACTGCATAATTAAAATGAATGTTTAGCATACCAAATGTTTAAATAGTTAAAAATATAAAGGTTAGAAATTCACCAAAGAAAAAGTTTATCTGAAGACTGTTAGAGATTTGAAAGACACCTGCAGCACCCAATATTAAGACTGACAAATCTAGGAAGATATACCAAGGGAAGTGTGAGTTTAAATTCATCCTATTCTTTCACTTTTTTTTTTTTTTTATACAACATATTATTCCTGCTAGAAACAAGACTTTTCTGCATATATCCTTAATTTTGCCAAAAAATCACTTTAGACTTAACCTCAATGTATACTTCTAATTAAATAATCTCACCAAGACACTCTGTGCCTCAAATGTTATGTAAACTGTAAGCAGTTATACCCTGACTTTAGGACACCTTATGACAATAAGGTGTAAGACAGTCAGACACTACAGATGGAAATGCTGAAGAGTGAATGAACAACCCCATATGGCTGCTGTTATGGTTTTGTGCTAGCAGGGATCCAGGCTTTGCTTGTGATGAGCTTTGGTGAGAAAGTGCAGATTTTAATCTCAGTGACATTTGGTAGTAGATGCCTTACTGAGGCATTATAAATGTCCATGCATTGAAATATTAGAGAGATCTGAAAATGTGTGAGTGCAGTTCTGGAAACCCTGCAACAGCATTAGTGTGATACTCTGCTCAATCTAGTTATTTGTACTGATAAAGCAGGCACCTGTGCTCTCTCTACAATTTACTTTTAAAAGCAAACAGATGCTTTCATCTTGAAAACCAAATTTAAAATTCCCAGTTCTTTTTCAGACTTGCTACTTGAATTTGTGTTAATCTGATGTGTATTTTATTTACTTTATTTGCAACATTTAGAAAGGAGGATAGTATAGTTTTTAAGGCAGCTCATCATATAGCAAACTCCAAAATTCTCTAACAGAAAATTGCAAGCAGCATAAAATAATTTTATTAACCCTTTAACAAACAGTAAGAAAACAAGAAAGTTCTTGAGACCTGTTTATGTAACAGGTCTAATCTGAATGGCTTCTCCTTGTGTTAAAATATATGCATGGATAAATTCTGTAAATACAGTTGGAAAAATAGCCATTAGAAAAAGAAAAATATATTGTTATACCACATAATGAGGATAGGATTATGGACATATCAAAGACTATTTTCCAATAGATTACTAATTCTTTTATGCAAAACTAAATATGACTATTTTTTTTATTTTAAACTATATTTTTCTTGGCATACTATCTGTCTGCCACTTGGTTAACAAATCAAAAAGTGGCCTCAGGGAGTTGAAATAGCAAATCACAGATGCATCGTTATCATCACAAAAGAAGTTCATTTTCACAGGTGTTTCAGCTCAGAACAGGCAGGGGTGTTGGTTACTGAGAACTAATTTTTGAAGTGCCCTTTGCCATGGAGCTGTAAAAAGCTTTCTGATGTTCACAAGTCTTAGTTATGTGGATTTCAGCTATGTACACAGTTATGCAAGAACAGGAACAATTCAACTGTGAACTGAAGTCAGTTGTGAACCAGTGACCTGTCATAAATATTTTAACAAAATTAATTAATGTTAAGGTCTTTGACGTAGGGAAGTTTTGACTATTCTAGTGATTACAATACACCTAGAAAACTTTCCAGCTTTGAAAGGGGGATTAATAGTTGATCTATTTCAAAGTTTTCAATTAAATTTTCAGTTGATGTAAACCCTGTAGAGATTTTAAGAGGAATGTAACGATTGTATTGTGATTTCCAGCTTGATCAATACATCTTTCAGGAACTTGACTTTTGCCACGGAAGTGAAGAACACAGTCCTACCCAGCTGTATGCATGTTACTTCTCCATGTAAGGATTCAACTGAAATACATACTGTGTGAAATTCTGGATTTATTAGTCAATAGAATGGAAGCTACAAGACCTGTGTGACAAGAAACAAGTTGTGCTCTTTTTTAAGAATAATCCTATTAATTCCTAACATGTTAAACCATAAGTTCATGATATGTTGACTGAAGAAGTTCCTGTTTATTCAGTTGTGTTAAGACAGCTGTTCTTGGGATCTGACAGACTGTCTTGTTTGATTCCTGCCTGTCATGGAGTAATCATGGGGGAAAGCACATTTGACTTATATGTAACTCAAAGTCTTAAGCCTTCGACCAGAGATAAACTGGTTTTGGTTAAGCACAAATCTGTAAAGAGCTTCAGTTACCTGTCCCAGGTTCTTTTTACTGCACTTATGTGCCTAGCTGGGACAGACACTACAGGAAGAGCAAAGGGAAAGTTGTGCCCTCTGTTGAGGCTGAATAACTACTTTACTGTAAGGTTGATGGAGCACTGGAGCAGGCTGCTCAGAAGTTGTGGAATGTCCTTCTCTGGAGACTTTCAAAACCCACCTGGAAGCATTCCTTTGCAATTTGCTCTAAGTGAACCTGCTCTGGCAGGGCAGTTGGAGTCAATGATCTCCAGAGGTCCCTTCCAACCCCTATCATTCTGTGAGTCTGTGATTTGGAAACACAGTCTATCTGTAGTTTGGTTTTCAGTATCTACAAATGTAGAAAAACATCTCTGTTCTTCCCTGTAAGGAAAATGCCATCAGTAACTCTAGGCAGCAGCTGGAAGCAGAGTGATACCATGCAGAGCAGATTCTTTTTCAGTCAGGCTGTCTGAAGTAAATCTTCAGGAATCACCAAACAGTAAAAGGAATTTTCTGAGATGTAATCTAATCTATCTGCCATCCTTAAATTAAATCAATGTCAGTCATGTCAGCAAATTACTTTATCGTCATTATGAGTTATTCACATTAAGAGACAAAAAAGATTTTCCTGTGAATTTATCTTGGCTATACTGGGGTATCTGAATTTTTCCAGAATGGCAGCCAATTTAGGCAACACATTTCTTATCAATGTTTGTAATATTTCTATGCCCTCCAAAGTTATTATCCAAAAGAAATCTGGACCTTTCTGCGTAACCTACCTCTGTGTCATCTTCCCTAAAGACTGCTAATTTCTACCTCTCTGGTGTCTCTACTGTTCTTCAGTGTCAATTCCCTCTAATTAGGCAATGCATTTTTCCTCTCACAGAATAAACACCATTATTCTTGGGAAAATGAACTAAAAATAAAATGAGGCTTCTAGGTATTAATATTAATTCTGGCAACATTTATCCACATGGCCATAATCACAGCTTTTTTTTTTGGTCAGCTCTCTCTGCAGGCATAGTGTGCAGATAAGAGTAGTTCATC
Source organism: Megaceryle maxima (assembly GCA_024605025.1). NCBI lineage: Eukaryota > Metazoa > Chordata > Aves > Coraciiformes > Cerylidae > Megaceryle > Megaceryle maxima. Next base: position 44,054 of record JANHGN010024421.1, read on the forward strand.
TGGTTGAAGAAACATCATCACAGAAACGCATGAAAGAGCACTTTAACCTTTGCTGGACTCCACTCTCTTTTACTTTATGACAGTGATAGTAAGTGTTTCTACTCCATTTCAGGAAGGAAGGATCTAGGGTTTTTTCTTCAAAGCTCTGACAAAAGCTTATACATCTGTACATTCAACTGTCCTGATTCAAAGCAAATTGAACCCAGAGAGGCTTTGGGCAGTGTTCTTTGCCATACCAATCACTGTTATAGAAGTTCTACATAAAGCCTGTCATGAATTTCCAGATGATTACTGATATGTAGTGATTACATCCTTTGCTGGTTTTACTATTTATTCTTTCAAGATGCAGCACCAGTGAAATATTACAGAATATCTGCTAAGTGGGGAACATCATTTGAAGCCTCCCAGAACAGGAATTGTTTGTCTTTTAAAGTGAGGGATATTTGTAGCTGATCTCTTGCTTAACAGGCGCTCAAATTATGTCCAATGAGGGATATACACCCAGATAAGCCTTGCCTGCCAGATGACACATCCCAGTAAGGATTTAGGACTTACTCACTGTGGTTTCACTCCTAAGCTTTCACTGAAATCTGCTGCATTGCCCTGACTTTTAACATCTAACCCTCTGCATCAGCCCTTATTAAAGGGAGTTGTCAGTCAGTTAACCATACAGCATCTAGCATCTAAACCTTCTTGGTACAAAACAGTCCTGAGTTTTATTTGATCTCTGTTAACATGAGCATGTATCGCCACTTAGTTTGCAGTGTGTTATAACTGTTTAAGTCCTTAACTTTACTTTTTGCTCTATATGTATGCAGCACTGTGAGTGCCAAAGATTATGTCCTGGTTTATTTTTATTTAAATAGCTTTCATAAAATTGTAGAAGTAAAGGTGCTCACTGAATAGCTTTTTCTTCTGAATTTTTCACTGCCTTTTGGCCAAGGCAACTAAGAGTCAAACCCTGATGTTTGTTGTTGCACTTGTACTGGAAGAGTTACATTTGTAACCAGAGCATGTACAGAATGCTCTTATCAGAGTTAGCACATCAAATAGTGGGCACTGTTAGGTTTTAATCAAGTACCACACAGGTTCATGTTTTAGGGCAAGCAACTTGATTCAGTAAGGCTCTTACCTGTGTAATTAAACTTACATTTATTCAGAGGATATCTTAAATAGATGCTTACATTTCATCAAGCAATGGAGTTCACATCTCCTTTCTCAAATTAGTGACTAATTGCTGAATGAGCCTTAGATAAAACAGTATAGTACAGGTTAGTAACAAAGTCTTTTTGAGTGTGTTGTTGTTATAATCAAATTAGAGACCACTCTAACTCCTTTCAATGAGAACCATGCAGCTAACTTGAGACATTTGAAAGAGCAAAGTCAGGAGGACAGAAATACAACATGAAGGTGTAGTAGATGTACAGTTTTGTTTACAAAGCAGTATGTACCAGTTCCATGTGACATCACATCTTTGAGATGGTACAAGAAAGGATTAGCATTGAACAGTTTCAGACAGAGAGCAAAGTTCACTTGGGAGAATTGTAGAATCTGGGATTGTCTTTGAAAAAATGCATTGATTAGGACAAAGTACAAATGTGTTCTAAAGAATGGCTTCCTGAAACTTGCTTTCCTTTTCTGCATCTGCAACTATCCCTGTACAGTGGGCCATAAAGACATGCACACAGGAGCAATTCACTAAACAAAGCAGTACATCTAATTTCTCAACCACAGTGTCCACCCTCAGTGGAGCCAGCAACTAATGCTACACCATCCTACCAGCCCTGGGGTAGAAGAAGATAAAATAAAAGGAGAAAAAAAAAAAAAAGAGTCTAAAAATAAGACAGAAGGAGAAAGAAAAACATCAAGAATTATGAGAGAAATAGGTCAAAACTGGTATTTCATCAAAAGATGGTATAGACTATGTTTTCACAGTTGTGTCACAAGGAAACTCTAGTACAAACATCTAGTTCATAAGTGTGAGGGTGCATTTACCAAACACTCTTTTCACGAGAAAAAAGATTCTGAATACAAGTGTCGTTGTTTATGCCCACCCAGCTAGCAGCAAAGCACCACACAGCCCTTGGGTGGGATGGGCAGGAGAAAATGCAACAAAAGGCTCCAGGGTCGAGACAAAGGACAGGAAGGACTCAGTCACCAATTATGGTCCCTGGCAAAAGACAGACTCGACTTGAGGAAACAAAATCAATTTAATTTAAATAAAACCACCACCAATTCACCAAATGAATCAGAGTAGGACAATGATAAATACAACCAGATCTTAAATACAACTTTTCCCCCCATCCCTCCCTTCTTCCCAGGCGTAGCTCTGCTACCTCCTCCCCACCAGAGGAAAACCTCTCAAAGTCCTCCACTGCTGCAATGTGGTGTCCCTTCCATGGGACATATACCTCCAAGTCCTCCATGAACTTGTCCTACCACTGTGGGTCCGTCCCTTCCATAGGCTACAATCCTCCCAGCAATGGACTGCTCCAGTGCAGGCTTCCCTCGAAGTCATGGCTTTCTTTAGGAGCAGTCCCCTGCTCTGGCATGGGGTCCTTCATGGGCCACAGATGGGATTCTGCCCCACCCACTGTTGATCTCTGAGAGCTGCAAGGGCTCAGCCTGCCATGGGCTCAAGGAGAATGGCTGCTCTGGTGTTCCTCAGCTCTACTCCTTCCTCACTGACCTCAGTGTCTTCACAGTTGTCTCTCTCACCTTCCACTCCTGTCCTGAAAAAAAAAAACCAAAACAAAACAAAGGAACTTATCCAACATGTTCTTCCTCTCTTAAATATGTTATCAATGAAGCACTGCTTGGCTTGGCCTTGGCCACAGGTGGGTCTGACTGGGAGTGCTTCTTGAAGCTTCTTACAGGAGCTCATGCCAGTAACCCTTTCCCATGCTACCAAAACCTTGCTAGACACAAACCAAACACAATAAGGCAGAGATATATTTAAGAAAAGAAAAAGAACATTTTAGTGTTGTTAGGTATTTTCTTTTTTAATTTATTTCATTGCTAAATAAATAAAAATCAGGTTTCTTCATGCACTGATCTACCTACATCCATCTGACTCATTATTGTTTTTCATTTATTCTTTGGAGTAAACATATTGAATAATGAAAGCAAACTCCATCTACCTTCATGGGAATATATTGTAAGTCCTACAATGTGACACATTATTGTAATATAGTGGTTGAATTAATGATTTCAAATTACAAATGAATCAGTGATTTAGAGCTGTGCATGCACACAATCTATCCGAGTTGTTATTAAGCCTTTGGAAGCAGTGTATATTTATTAGTACCTTTGTAGTAATGCAAATTATACTTGATTTGGCTTCTGAAACACTGAACAAAGAATCTTGAGAATTCAGAACTTTTTAACTCCTTGTTGTACTTCTTGTTTACAGTTGAGCGTGTTAGAAAATGATCAATCAATTTATCTGCAAGAGTCCTGTCTGCCTGACATAATATTCATCCCCTAATGGTAGAATTTTGTACTTAGCCTATAAAACATTCAAGATTGCAGATCTTCATGATATAAAGACAATGTTTATTTGGCTGTTTCATAAAACTATGCTTAGCTAAATTAATATAATGGCTTAAGGTTATTCAGCAGAACCAATATAATTCTTATTTTCTGTTAGAGAAATATGGGAATTGCTGGATAAATGATTTGAAAGAGGAAAGGACTTATATAATTAAATAATTGTCTTTATTAAGCAATTACTGAATTATAGTAAATTTTGTCTGCTGTTTAAGAAATGTTTCCTGCTAGAAAAAAAAAAAAATTCCTCAGAAAATTACTTTCATACATATTTAGCAAACGAGGACAAGGTAATGAATTGAAACTGTCTCTCAGAGAAGATTTGCAGAGAACATTTATTAGGTCCCTGCTTATTCACAGTGGACAGAACCAATAGGTTTTCTCTTTTTCACTATTTGCAAGAAACCTGAATGCAGTGCTAATCAAAACTTGTCTCTGTTCCTCCTTCCATACCATACATCTATGTCTATGTTGCTCTCTGGGGCTAGTCAGGTCCCTGTCCCTTCTCTCCTTCTCTTGCAACACACACTGTTCCCAGTTTACAGCTTGTTAAAGGTACTGGTAAGGACACCCTCATGTGTCTCTGTCATAGGGCTTGGTATTCAGATACCCTTCATCAAAACTGCATACTTCTGTGAATTTAGGAACACTCTATTACATATGTTTTATGAATATTGAAGAGTCAGCAGGATGTATCCAAAATAGTGTTTTAGGAACCACATTGCATATGGCTTTCATGTCTCCAGGTTACGTACCTAGCTATAAAAGTAACTCACAGGACTAAGACAGAGCATATTGAATGAGGAGAGTTAGACACCCAGGGTTCAATCTGCAACAATACAGTGTGTTGTATGAACACCTGATTCAAGAAACAGGATTACCCATTTCTTCTGGTGAGTTGTTTTTCCTTTTAAAAGGAAATACTATTCTTGAATATATTCCCATAAGACTATGAATTTGTTCTGCATTGCTCCTGATTTGTAGAAGTTGGCATGAATCATAAAGCTCTGATACAGATATAAGCTTCTGTAAAGCTTAAAGAAAGCAAGGTCTGTAAGGAGAGATTAGACCCTTGTATTTCTATGTACTTAAGGATATTATTTCCCACCCCTTCTCTTCTTAGTCTGAGAGGCAGGAATGACATTACAGTTTTCACTAATATACAACCCTGACAGAACTGCAGATTTTCAAGACATTTATTATGTTTTACATCCAGTTCATATGTTGTGCTTGAGCTCATGAAACTATTGTGCCTGAATGTTGCAATGAAGCTTAAATCCTCACGTCTCACCCATCAAGAGTTCTTCAACAGAAATGTAGAAACTGAAGGACAGCAAATGTATGGTACTGCTTAATTTATGTCAGATATTTTCCAGTGTATATCAGAGCATACACTTTCCACCACTATCTTAATTAAAAAATACTGAGTTTAGTTTAATGGCTTGCTAGCACTAGGAAACAAGAATGTCTCCTGGTGTGTTTTGGTGTCCTGGATTACGTGGCATATTTTACTGTTAGGCCCAAACTCACCAGGATATGTGAGTTTTTATATAAAAAAGTGTATTGGGCGGTTGTGGCAAGGTGCTGGCAACAGGGGTTGCAGCAGCCTCTTTGAAGAGAGACCAGGGCTGCCCTGTGCCAGACACAGCTAGTTCCGGTTGGCTCCACAGCAGACCTACTACAGGGCACAACTAAGCCCCTCAGCCAAGGGAAGTCTACATTTTCCTCTGGCAAAAGTTGTTTAGTCAAGGGCAAAATAACCAGACAGGCAAAGTAATGAAAAGGGAGAAAGAGTATGAACTTTTCCTAGGACACACTATTAAGAACAAATTGCAAACTCTTACCTCTAGTCCTTTTCTTTTCCCAAAAGAACCTGTTTCCAGGGTTTTTCCTCCTGTATCTCCTTGAAAGCTTCATGGAATCATAGAATGATTTGGGTTGGAAGGGACCTTAAAGGTCACCTAACTTCAATCCCCCTCACATGGCAGGCCCACCTTTCATTAAACAAGGTTGCTCAAAGCGCCATTCAACCTGGATTTGAACACATCCAGACATGGAGCATCCACAACCTCCCTGGGCAACCTGTTCCAGTATCTCACTACCCTTAGAGGGAAGAATTTCCTTCTGATTTCCAATCTAACCTGACCCTCTTCCAGTTTCAAAACATTACCCCTAGTCCTATCACTTCAGGCCTTTGTAAAAAGTCCCTCCACACCTTCTTTACAGGTCCCCTTCACATGCTGGAAGGCCACAATAAGGTCTTCTCAGAGCCTTCGCTTTGCCAGGCTAAACAAGCCCAACTCTGTCAGCCTGTTCTTGTAGGAAAGGTGTTCCAACCCTCTGATAATCCTTGTAGCCCTTCTCTGGACCCTCTGCAACAGATCCATGTCCTTCTTGTGCTGGGGTGCTCCAGAGCTGGACACAGTACTTCAGGTGAGGTTGCAAAAGAGCAGAGTAGAGAGGCAGAATCACCTCCACCAACCTTGAACTTGTTTCTCAGTCAAAATTTTCTTTTTAAATGAACATTTCCAGCTCTTCTTTAATGAGAAATGTACCTTTTCTCCAGGTGGCTCCCACTGTCAACTTGGTAAGTTCAGATAGGTAACTTCAAATGTTTCAATTTCCTACTTCCTTGCCATTGTGATGTATCATTTGCACATGAGCATAAAAGCTGCAGTCCTGAAACAGGATTTTCTTGATAGAAACTGTGTAAGTACAGAATAAAAATACATGTCCTTGTTGGTCAAATTTATGTGTCCCAGCTTGAGGACTGCAATACTTTAAACAAGGCAGAAATAAACAGCTAATGGTAAATGTTTATTTTTAGTGTCGTTTTTATGATTTTTTGACTCCAAACTACATTATCAGTATGATAAAATGGAATTATAGCCACTCAAAATAGTCATTCACAACAGAAACATTCTTACACAAATTATTTATAAAATAATTTCTGAATGTTCTTTGTTTTTTTTTTTTTCTTTTTTCCCTAGCAGACACTGGATGTGTCAGTTCCTTCAACCAAGACACTTTATTCCATGTATATCATCTACACATAAGACCCTAGTTCTAATGGTTATTTTCCATCCTCCTAGGTGGATGGTTTCTAGCCTTATGGAGATCAGAGAAATGTCTGAAAAAGGCTGTCTGATTTCACAAAAAGCAGGACTAAAACTAAAACCTGAAACAGTGGGAACAGGAAAATAAAAGCCAAATATATGATGATAAAGTTAGCTAGCTCATAAGAAAAATGTTGAATTATTTAACCAAATAAATATAATCTATATACGTTGAGACACTGTTTATTTGTTTTAGTTTCTAGATCTTGATTAATTCAAAATTCTGGGAATCCAATCCCACTGGACTGAGACTCAGAAAAGAGAGCATCATTACTTCAACAACAGCTAATGTAATGACTCAGATCCACAGCAATGTAGATTCCTTCTTTTAGTTTTGTCAGTAATTTGCGTAAATTAAGTCCTGATAGTGAGGGATTTAGAAGCTGCTGATAAAGGCTAAGGCCATAACTTGGCTTACACCAAGACTATGGGGATAATTGTTTTAGGATGTAGGAATATAAAATATTTACAAGCTGATTTTATACACGTAAACACCTTTACGTTTGTAGTTCTTACAGGAAAGCAGAGACATATGAGGGGGAGAAAATTTCTGTTTGGCTAAATTTTGCTTTAGAAGGACATTGCAAATCATCAGAGAGCTTTGTGCTATCCTTTCTACTGCTCACTGCTCTTTGTTGTCTATCTTCTTTTCAGTTCTCTGTGTTTTGAAAAGAGCAGAATGAAAGATTGCTATCAGAATGGAGCAGAAAAGAGTACATTTTCTTATGAGTTTATTTTTAATCAGTCACTTTCTAAATTTTCCATAAAAAAAAAAAATGTGCTAATTCTCACAGCAAAAACAGGTGAGGCTTTTAGTTTTGTGTCATAAAATATATTACAGTAAACAATAATGGAGATGTTTGAAGGCATAACTAAATAAAAGGAGAAATTTAAATGCACTCGACAAGTGTGGGAGGTTTTGGGTTCGGTTTGGTATTCTTGATATCCCAGATTATTTGCTGGTCTATTGCATATTTAAGAAATTGGAATTGCCCCTACTTACTTTTCATACTGTTCTCCTTTTCCTTCATCTCTGTGGAAGGAATGATGATAAGGAATGTCTCACAACATCTTGTATTGTGCAGAGAAGCCTAATACAGTTCTGAGCTGGCTTGCAGAATAACTCCAATGCTTGAATGCAGTAGAGTTATGTTTGCATGATGGTGAACACAAATTAGTGGCAATGGTTGTGTTACCTTGACCTGGACCTGTAGGCATTGATCCTGGAGTTAGCTGGGGTATTTCAAAGTTGCACTGCATGGGGTAGACATGCCTCTAATTCCTGGGCTTCATGAACAACTACTCAAAATAAGGGAAATGAAACAATTATTTTAGTGTAAACCAGGATTTATTCTACTCATTCTCTAATAAGATTTCAGAAGAAGTGGATTTATGAAATCTGTAGGTTTGTTCCTTACTTAAGTGAGTTAAAACAAGGAAACACTAAGCCATAATTTGCCCTCAAACCCCGCTCTGTATCCTAGTTGTGGAAAAATGAAATATTAACCTGTTACCACATACTGATCATCATTTTACACAGAAATGTAAACCTCTGTACTTTAATCTTTCTTTCTTTTTCTTGCTCCAGCAGTAGCTGTAAACAGTTAATTCTGATTCGTGGTTTCTTTTACGCTGACTTCGGTGGACATAGTCAGATTCTGCATAAGAACTAAATAGGAACTACAAACATCTAGTGACATCTTCCTGATTTAGAGTTATCATGGAGCATTGCTATGATATACCTCAAATGAAGGCCCTGAACCTGTTTGGTTTGGCTGCCACAGAAATACAGGAAAGAAGTAAGTCATTACACCAAAAAGCTGAAAGTGTAAGGAAAGAATCTATTTCTAACATAGGCTGGAAACTGGTGATAAGAATTGTCTTCAAAATCAAAAGTAAAACTTTTGTTTTCTTGGTCTTGTCTTTTCTTCTTTTCTTTTCTTTTCTTTTCTTTTCTTTTCTTTTCTTTTCTTTTCTTTTCTTTTCTTTTCTTTTCTT
>JANHGN010024422.1:0-12830 GCA_024605025.1 Megaceryle maxima
AGCCAGCACAGAACCGCGGGTGCGGGCTGGGAAGGGCTCGGTGCAGCCGGGAAGCGGGGCAAGGCGGGGGGCCGTGCAGCCGGGGCCGGTCGAGTCCCGACGCTTCGGAGCGGCCGGGGGCGGATGAGCGCTTGGACCGACCCCGGGGTTCAGACACTTAAGAGCAACCTGGAATCCTGCACCTGAGACCAGCCCGGGGGTTCAAACACTTAGGAGCAAATTCTTAAGACCAACATCAGGTTCCAAGCACTTAAGACCAGCCTGGGATCCTGCACCCAGGACCAACCTCAAACACTTAAGGCCAACCTGGGGGTTCAAATAGCCTGAGGTTCCTGCACTTGGGTCCAACCTCGAGGTTCAAATGCTTAGGACCAACTGGGGGATCCTGCACCCAGGACCACCCTGGGCTCTGGACTTATGGGCAGAACCAGGATTCACCAGCTTGAGCCAAAACATGGCTCCTTGAGGTGTCCCCTGCGGCCCGAGGTGGGTGTGCAGAGCCCCTGGGCCAGTCCCACCGCACGGCTGGGCTGGAAACACACCCGAGATGAGGGAGCCATGGAGAAGCTTCGCCACAGCTTATAAATCCCAGTTTGAGAAGCTGCAAGGGGCCGGTTGGTTACGCACAGGAACTTGAGAAACTCGCCTCTTGCACCAAGAGCCCCTCAGCAGAAGCTCTGCCGTTACTGCAGCGTTTTATCTCGCTTCCCAAACCTGCCGGCGCGGGCCGGGTGCTGCCCTTTGCTCCAGAGAGGCTGGTGCGATTCACAGACACATCCAAGGAGGGGGAAGGAGGAATTGCAGGTTGAAAATCTCCTGCAGCTGGACCCTGAGCCCAGATTTATTCACTTAAGTTTTGGAAAAGCCTTTTCCAACCACAGATTTACTCCAAAAAGCTGAAATCCAGCACCGCCCGCAGCAAGAGCTGCACGGCAGCGCCAGGGACACACGGCTGAAGCTCCAGGACTGTCTTTGGCAGGCTGGGGCAGTTCCCTGCCCATTTCCTTGGGACTCGGTCACCAACAAGAAGTCCTTTCAAGTGGCCACGGTGCTTGTATTTGATGTGCCTGGCTGGTAAAAATATGGGTGGCTCCAGAAAGATGTGCGATGTGGAGCAGGAAGGAGCTGTGAAGCTCACTGGCCTCTACATCCCACCGGGTGTGGGTGATGTTTTCTGGTGTCCTACAGCCACCCTGGGACAGGCAGGTGGTTCAGGGGTCAAAATGCTGGTGAGAAGGGACCTCTGGAGGCTCCAGACCACCCTCCTCACCACCACAACAGGGTGGTCATGGCTTTGCCTTGACCAGGCTGGTTGTCTCCAAGGATGGAGACCTTCCACCTCCCTGGATGCCCATCCCATGTGAAACATCTCTGCTTGGCCAGCCTGTGCCAACCAGCCACAAACTGTCCCAGATGCCTTTCGCGGTATCACGTGGCACCCCTGGGAAGAGATTGACTCTGCCGTCTTGTACTTGCCCTCAGGTTGTGGTGGGCCATGGTTAGACCTCTCCTTCATCTCCTCTTCCCCACCCTAAGACACAGCATCTCCCCTCACTCCTTGGAGCCCCCTTGCTCTAGACCCTGACCAGGACTGACCTTAGAGATCAAACACTTCGGACCAGCCTGGGGGCTCAGACACTAGAACTAGTCTGGTCTAGGAGTTCCCTCTGCAGATGGAGACGTCAGGGTGAGGAGAGGATGAGCTGAGGGTGGGAGAGCAGTGCACGGTGGGGACCCAGCACCTCCAAGAAAGAAACCGAGCCAAGGAGCTGGTGCTCAGGGGTTTCAAACCCCGTCCAAAGGCCAAGCAATACCACCCAAGCTTCCCTTACTGACCGCTGGGTGAAGAGCATCTGCTGGTGCAGATTTGGCCACAGCTCCTCTGTGAGAGGACAGCTGCATCTCCAGGAAATCCAAAGCATGGGGGATTCTCTGACCACGGATTTACACTTCTCTTTTCCAAAGCAGAAACCGCTCGAGCTGCTGAGCAAAGCTCTGCCTCGTCCCGGGGCGAGGAGACCTGGAGGAGCCGCCACCGCTCAGCTGCAGCTCGCCCTGCATCTGCAGAGACCAACCAGTGCAGACGCAGTGAGACGAGCACCAGAAGATGGGTGGGCACCTTTGCTGAGCTATTTTGCTCCCTCTTATGCTACCAGAGCCAAAATGGGAAGTTCCATCTGAAGTGTGCACGGGTGGGCACGGGGCTGGCAGCTCCGGTCACTGAGCGCACGGGTGGGCATGGGGCTGGCAGCTCCAGTCACTGAGTGCATGGGTGGGCATGGGGCTGGCAGTCACCAAGTGGTTATTTTTGTCTGAAGCTGGGAGGCTTCAACTGCAGCCGTTTGTGGTGCATCCCACCTTTGGGGTTTTCTCTTTCCCTTTCATTCCTGCCCATTTTCTTCTGGACCAGCCTCTCCCTTCCCCTTCCCTTCCCACTCCAGTATAACCCCATGGGAATCCACTCTGGAGGAACCTGGTGTTTTTCTCTTATAAAAAAGAAAAAAAAAAAGAAAAAAACAACCAACCAACCAACAAACAAAAAAAACCCACCCCAAAAACAGAACAAACAAACAAAAAACCCAACAAAACCAAAAGCTCAAATAAAAGGTCAGACTCGGGACAGGCTGGAAAACCAGAGTTTTGCTGGGTTTTGTGTTTGTATTTTTATATTTGCTGTATTTTGTATTGAAAAAGCAGCAGCAGCAGCCACCTGGCTTCAACCCCGTTCCAAAGCTACCTGTGCATGAAGAGCAAACCCCACCTCCAACAGCAAGAAGATCCCCCCAAGACCTTCCACCATCCAGGTGGCCAAAGCTCAGCCTGAAGTTATGGGGGAACTGAAGCAGCCGGGGCAGCCTTGGGGTCAATTAAGATCATTCAGCCAAGATTATTTTGGAAGCACAGCCGGTATTTTTAGCCTGGAAAGCAAGGCACCGCTTCCCCTTTCTTGAGTCTCTCCTCCCTTCCAGACCAGTGCCAAGCAAGGCTGGGGCTCTGCTGCGGCCGGGTGGAGGGAACATGTGCACAACCCACTGCTGGTTGTGAAAGGAACGCACTATTTTGATCACCAGAGATTAAATGAGCATCACCCCCAGGCACTGAGCAAGCCTCAGACTGCTGGCAAAGGAGACAAAGATGCTCGAGGCTGCCTGGGCTGGTCCGAGCCCCCCAGCAGCCGACTCAGGGTGAGTGGGGAGAATTCCTGCAGCATCCCCAGCAATGCTCGGAATGCTCGGGCTTGGAGAACCAGAAATGGTCCTGGGCTGCCTGGGAGGGGGAAGGAAGGTGGGCGGGCAACGCTGGCAGTTCCCCACTGAAGCCTTTGCCAAGTGTCTGGATGGGTTTTTCTAGCTCCCACCCATCCCACCACACTCCTCAGCCACGCAGCAAGCCCGAGAGTTGGAGAACACCAGGCTCAGGCTGGGAACATCTCCAGGGTTCGGGGTGCACTCCCGGCAGACCCCAAAGCTGAGTGTACACCCTGGGAAGCCCTGTGCATGGGGGGCAGGGGCAGCTCCCTTGGCCTCCGCTCCCCATCCAGGGGCATCTCGGAGACCTCCAGCCACCACCTCCTGCCCGCCCCAGCTCAGGACCACCACGCTCCCCTTCCCACGCCTGCTGCCGGCAGCTTCCCTGCCCGCTGCAGGCAGGAGCGGCTGGAAGAGCGAGAGGCCCCGCAGGAGGCGGCTGCGGCAGGTGAGGAGCGACTGCGGTTTCGATCAGACAGGAGCAACGTTCCCTGAAGGAAGGCGTCCTCTGACGTGGCCCGTCCTGGTTGACGGAGCTGCGCTGGGAACCTGGGCTGCAGCCAACTTTCTCCTGGCATTGGGATGTCCCAACTGGAGCCCTGGGAACAGAAAGCTGCCCGGTATCTCCACCGCGGTGTGCTGGCTGCTGCCAGCGTCAGGAGGGCTGCATTCAAGCGCTGGGATCCCTCTGATCACAGGGAAAAAACTGGTAAAATTCGGGACAGAGCAGCCAGCATTCCCCCCGGGGCTCCCTGCATCCCTGGGGCTCCATAACCTGAGCAAAACAAGAGCTGCAGGTGGGACCTGCAGCCTCAGGGACAGCCCAGCACCCTCTCCCCTGGCTTTGTACTGATCTGTGTCCTCTCTCCATCCACAAACTTTCCATCCCAAAGCCACAGCTCCTTCCACCTGCCTGTCCTGCAGCCACAAAGCTCTGCTCTCATCAGGGCTGGACCGCGACTGTGCATGGTCTGGACCTCCCAAGGTCACCTGTGAGCCACACAGAAAATAGAAAAATGAAGGTTCCTCCTGCTTTCCCGGGGAAAACAGGGTTGTGCTTGTTTCAGATGTATTTTGGCCTCCCTGGGCTGCAGCAGGAGCTCACAGTCTGGCAGTAGGATGCTTTAGCCTTGTTAGAAGATGCTGAAAATCACCATTTGCTCACTCTCAGGAGCTGTGATCTCCACATCTGCTCCAAGCACACTCTTATCTTCCTCCTACAGACCAAGGCAGGACGGGGTGTGTGGCAGGGGAGAAACGTTGCCTCTGCTCCCCACATCCACACAACCCCGGAACACCAGAGCGCGGCCACCAGCTAACCCAAGGCGGCACCCAAGGCAGAGCGTCTGGGCACTGGCAGGTTTGGAGATGCAACTGGAAGGGAAACCGGTTCCGTTTCCTCAGATCCCATCTGAAAAACTCTCCCCTGCTGGCCTCGGCTCCAGCCTGGTGCCAGTGACACCGGAGATCCCTGTGTGGTGCTCCCTGGCACCGCTGCAAACAGCTTGACCAGCTGGGGAGCCCAACTGGTGCACGAGCAGAGCTGAAATCATTCCTCCCACCCCCTGCCTTTCCACCACAGACTCTCCTTTTTCTCCTCACATTTCTTCTCTGCTGGAGCTGGACTTTGGGATGCTTGGGAGGGTTCGAGGCCAACCTGTGGAGCCTGCCAGCAGCAGCGGGACCGGCTGACCCAGTCAGCAGGTGGGCGAGTTGCTGACTTGGGCTCAGAAGTACTTGATGCTTTTTTTGAATCGCTGACGTCGGATACGAGAGCAGCAACCCGCGCCCTGCCCCGGGCAACGCGCGGCTGGGCCGGGCTGCAGGCGCCGAGCGGGGCTGGGGGTAAACGGGCGCTGAGCGATGGGCACTCGGCTCCTCGGGACGCGCGCTGGGCACTGGAGGGTTTGTGGCTCATAGCTCAGCTGTACACGTGAAGGAAGCGGGGCCAGAGCAGGGGCTGAGCAGGTCCTGGCCACGCTGGGCAAGCGTTACCCCACTCCCAGTGCAGTTTGGCCCCAGTCACATCCTGCCTGGAAACTCCGGGCAAGGCCAAAGCAGCGGCAGAGCTGCTGCTCAGCATTTAAACTTCGTGACTTTCCTCCAGTGAACGCGAAACGATTCACATCGAAACGCCGAACGCCGCGAGCCTGCGCTTTTCACTGAGCAGTGACACACGCTTGGCAACCCAGAAGTTCGGTTTAAATAGACGCTACTTGAATAAGACCTACAAAAACACCTCCGCCGTCCCGCTGCCGAGCGTGAAACCACAGCACGGCGAGGAGGAACCGGCGAGTTAAAATAAATAATTTAAAAAATAACAAATCATCACCTTCCTGCCTGCCTCTTTCACCCTCCCGCTGAGCGAACGGCGATCGGAGGGAAGGGGCGATGCCGGCGGCGGGTGGGTTTGCTCTGGGTCCGCTGCCCCCCGGGGCACAGCCCAGCCCTGCGGCCGCCTTCCCCCCGCAGCTCTCGCGGGGCTTTCGTACAGCCCTAGGGGAGAGAAAAACATTCGTTTTAAAAACAGGAAAATGTGATTGTAAAACCACAACAATGGGCTGGGGAAGGAGCTGGAGCAGCTCTGAATTTAGCTTTCGAAACAGCCTTTGAGTTGACTAAATGTTTCTGGAGCAAAGCCCGGCCGCGGCCGCACGCCCTCTCCCGACTCCGGCAGCAAACGCAATAACAACTCGCTGCCTTCGTCGGCTGCCTCCTAGCCGGGTCCCAACTCTCCAATTTCAATCCTCTCCGAAAGGCTTGGGGAGCACAGACACAACCCGGTGGGTTCCTTGCTGCGAAGCAAAGCACAACCCGACTTACACAGAGCTCTGCCTTCTTCATCCAGCCTTCAAAGCAGCTCTGATGAAAGCCTGTCGCTCGTAAACGCCGAGCGCGACCTGCTCTGCTTTGCTCTTTTTCCTTACAGAAGCTCAAGCCAAACAGTTCCACAAGAAAAGGGCCGTCTTATTTTATGGTAGTTTGCAAATGTCACCACCTGAGGGACTGGAAATTGTTTATTTCCCTTTAAAATGCCCAGAGGGTTTGTGTCCAGATAAAGAAATAATAGCCGGCAAAACTGTTTTCCTCCGCACCAGGAGAACGAACAAAAGCCTCTGGTGTGTTGGCATCAGAGGCTGGAACACCCCACACACAACCTCCTTGGCCACCAGTCCAGTCCACCAGCCTGTCCTGCACCTACAGCAAAAATATGGCTCTTCTACCCTCGAGGTGGGTCTGGGGACCACCAGAGCATCCTGCGCTCTAAAGCACGGACCTGCTTGGGGATTAAAGCAGCTGGGAAGGGTTTGAGGTGCCACCTCTGCAGGTCCTGCCCTTCCCACCTCCCCTGGCCCCTGCTGCCCCTGTGCCCCTTGCTAAAGGCTGGGCCAGAGGGGTCCTCAGCAGAGAGGGGGTTTGGGTGGCTCACAGATGGCTTTTCCTTGACAAACATTTCAGGCATAGGAAGCAGGTCTTTGGCTATCAGGGCACAAAACAACCCAGTTGGACCTCATCTTAAAGCTCTTCAGAGCCAGCCCAGGCACAGGAAGCACCCGAGTTTACTTAAACTTGGCAGCAACTGCTAAAAGAGCAACGGCAGCTTTTTAACCTGACCCGGAGCAGTTGTGATTTTCTCATCAAGCCAGTTAGAGAAAGGAACTCTTGATCTGCAGCTCTCCGCGTGCCATAGTCTGTCTGAGAGAAAACATGACCCGGCCGACCTAGGAGGACAACTTTCCACGGACACCGTCTCAGACACACAAGTGAAAAACCACCTGTGAAATCCCTGGGCAGAGCAGGAACGGTTCATCTCCAAAATGGCCCAGATGACTCATGCCCTAGAAAAGCTCTTTCCTCTCCCTCAGCTTTAAAGTGATGCTCAGGTGAAGACAACTCAAGGGTGTTCTTGAAAGGCTCAAGGATGGAACCTGCACAACCTATTCTAATATAAGTTCCTCCCCATATCCAGAAGGAACCTCTATTTCAGCTCATGCTCGTGGCTCCTCCATGGACCATGGTGAAGAGCCTGGCTGTGGCCACACAGCACAGGTCCCCAGAGCGTCACCACTACACCTGACACCAGGTCACCCTCTGTGGCACAGCCTAATCTGAGGCTCTGAAAGCGTCTTCCAAAAGCCGAAGCATCTTCCTGCAGAAGCCAAGGCAGACACAGTGCCACCAAGTGGACACAGACACGTGTACAGATGCCCTTGTAGCTTGCTCAGAAACATCCAGAGCTCACCATCCCTGACAGAGAATGTGAAGAGAAGTGCTTGATCCAGGATTCATCACCCAAAAAGCTCCTCATGGTTCACACCACCCTCTTCAAGGGTCACCTTCCCTTACAGGACAAGACCATGAGGTCTCAGCCCAGCTTGGAGTTACTCGCCTTGGGAGCAGCTCCCGGGCTGCAGCCCCACGCTGCCAGCTCACCTTTCCCACTGCTGCTGCCCGTGCCCCGAGCCCTTCGTAGCCTCTTCAGCTTTGACTCAGGGTCCGTTTCCTCTCCACCTCCTCTTGCCGTGAGCTGAAGGTTTCTGCTCCTCTCCTACAGAGCAAAAAATCCTACCCATGCACGCTCCCAACGCACCCCCCAGCTTTTCTCTCCCGACCTCCTCTGCTGCAGGCACCCACGACAGACACGAATGCTTCCAGCAGAGCTCTTTTTAAGACCAACACTGGTACGATGAGGATGGAGTTTGAGGTCTCGTTCAGCGCGTTGTGGTCCCCGTTACAGGGGCACTGCCCTCGCGCAGGCTTTGAACGCAGCACTCAACAATTTCGAAGGCTTCCTTTGAACAATTGTAACCTCACCGTCCCCACCACCGCACCATTGCTCATCCTCCCATTCAAAGCAATTGGTTGGAAATTATCCTGTTTTGGTTAAAACAAAAGGCCCCTCGAGCCTCTTAACACCGAGATGTGGCTCGTTCTCTGCCACCGCTACAGGGTCTGGCTCTGCCGGCGACTGCAGGGCAAGGAGCTGAACAATTTATCCAAACCCATCCTATCCCTATCAACAAGCTCGAGTTCTTCCATCACCTCTTTCCTCCTCCCAGCCGTGGTGCCATGACCTGCACATTTCCATCTTGATGCCATTTCCCAACCTATTCAAGCAAGAAAGCCCCACAGGGTGGCAGGAGAAGAGCTCTACTGCCTGTCTTGGGATGAAGAACATGGAGAGATGCTCCTCATGTTCTGGCTCCAGGCACTTGGTGCAGACCAGGGCTCTGCAAGGCAAATACTGGTATATGGAGAAGAATGCCTTTGTCACCTGCAAGAGGGGAGCTGTCCCCACCAGTGAGGAGATTGTTATCTGCTGTCTGGTGAACCTGCCCTGTCAGCCAGTCCCTTCATGGCTGATGTCCACCAGGAGATTGTCTGTATTAAGCCCTTCACTATGGCCAGTCCTTCAAAGCATCTCTCAGCTACTTATCACAGATTCATAGAATGGGTTGGGTTGCAAGGGACCCTAAAGATCATCCAGTCCCTGCCATGGGCAGGGACACCTCCCACTAGACCAGGTTACTCAGAGCCCCAGCCAACCTGGCCTTGAACACACCCAGTGATGGAGCATCCCCAGCTTCCCTGGGCAACCCGTGCCAGTGTCTCACCACCTTCACAGTGAAGGTCTTCTTCCTAACTTCTACTCTAAATCTCCCCTCTGCCAGCTTGAAGCCATCACCCCTCGTTCTGTCACTGCAAGCCCCTGTACAAAGCTACGAGCACCACAGACACCGAGCGTATTTCCTGCGAAGCGCTGCCCGGGCTCTCGAGCAGCCTGGCAGCGGCTGAGATGCAAACAGGAGCTTTAACAACCGAGCAGAGCCTCCTCTTCTCCGTTCCTCTCCATTCCCTCCCCTCCACATCTCCTCGTCCTCCAGAGCTGCTCAGGCCAGGAGGTGCCTAAAACCACCCATGGCAGCAACAGCGGCAATCACAGCAATGCGGCGGAGACCTTCAGAGGATAAAGAACACCCAGAGACACAGCGAAACACAAAGGATGGGTTGGACAAGCGTAGCCCAGAGAGGACGCGGGTACCTTTGTTGTCGGTGTTCATCTGCCTGGCCAGAGCTGCCTGCTGCCCTTTAGGTTTCCGTCTCTCTTTTGCCCCAGCACATGTGACAGTCCCCAGGCAGAGCAGCTCTTTAGTGTGGTCGGCACCGTGTGTGGCGAGGCGCCCGAGCCCCACTCTCTGGCTTTCTTCTCGGTGCAGTTTCCATGCTCGGTTTCAGAATGACGACCTCTGATGCCGCGCTGCCTCGGGCAGCGGCTCGAGCTCTCGCGCAAGTGGGTTTATCTCGCATCCTTTCATTTTACTCTCGCACCCAGCTCAGGGCCCGACCGGTTTCAAAAGAAAACGAAGCTGCCAGGAGCTCCTGGGACTCTACCAGCAGCTCTTGGGACTCTACCAGCCTTTTGCAAACGCTCGGAGCTGTCGCAGAAAATGGCCCGTTTCCATGGACGCTCCCGCTGGCGCCGCTGGTCACTCGGGAATTCCCGGACAATGAAAATCCTGGGAGCAGCTGCAGCAAAGATGCCCCGGTTTATATCTGGGTGGTGCAGGGAGGCTAAAACTGGAGAGGCTTCGGAGCCACCCACACTCACCCAGGAAGGGAGAAAAATCCCTCCCTTTGAGCATTTACAAGCTCAGATTTCCCAACGGCTGCAGACACCGACGCCAGCGAGGGGCCAGTCCCAATTAACGAGGCTGATGAAACGAAGTAAAACAGGGCGAGCTGATGCCCGAGAGCAACAGGCTTGCTCGAGGGCACCGGGGAGCTTATAACAAAAGCGGGAATTGCACCAACTCTCCATCCAGCACCTCAGAGCACCGACGTTGTCCTCCCTGCTCTCAGCAGCCGGTCCCTCTGGTGCCACGTCGACCCTGCGCTGGCCGCTTTCTGCCGTCGGCCCCACCAGGTGGTGGCTTTGCCTTTGCGCCCGTCGAGAGCAGATGGAGGAGCCTGGTCCTCCACTGAGCAAGCGGAGCTTTGGACGCAGGCAGCTGTCGCTGGAAAGGCCTGGAGGTATTGCTGCTGCCACAGCAGCCGGACAGCCCGTGGCGGGGCTCCAAGAAGGAGGCCAAGAACAAGAGGGCGAGTTCATAAACTATCGTCATTCGAAAGAGCCGGAGGCAGAGAACCTGGATGGATTCTTATGCTGGGAAGGACACCGCGGCTCAGACAATGCAGCAGCATCTTTCTCCCACCACGCCGGGGGAAATTAGTTTTCTCCCTGTAATTGGCCTTCTGTTCACAAACGGGTAATGAGCCCTTTTAGTCTAAATAACTTTTAGTTTAGGTTAAAGGCAAATGGCAAATCAGGAGAGTGCCCAAGTGAAGCTTCCACGAGGCAGAAGACCCCTCCGTCTCCCCTGCCATGATATGAGCTGGCTCCCACTAAGCGGTAGCTCTTACCTAGGAAGGACCACAGGACTGGAAGTTCTCCCCAGGGGCCAGTAAGCCCAGAGCCCAGTAAGCTCAGTGCCCACGTCTACACAAACTAAGTAACATGGTGCAAAATTGTCCACAGCAGTTCACTCCCCATGTCCCTGCTCCTGGAGCAGTCCCAGCTGCAGCATTTACTGCTGAAGAGCAAAAGCCACCGACTAGAACTCGGTCCATGAAGAGAGCAGGAGAAATCGAGGGCACACACGGCAACAGAGCCTGTTGTGGGGTTTTTTTTGAGGGAGGGGGATACAAATAGCAAGGAAAAGTGGCCAGTCCCTCAGGAAGACCCAAATCCAACACTGCTTCTGAGACAACCCCAGGATTCACTCTCACAGACAACCTGAGCCATGTCATTTTCCTTCCTTTGACATCATCAAGGTGTCAGGCGTGCGAGAGGTGGATAAAAGATGTTCCCCAACAGAAAAAAATAAAAATAAAAAATATAGGGTCAAATTATCTTCTTATGCAACACCCCTGCAACTTATAAAACCTAAAGCTGTAGGACATAAATCAACCGCTAACTGCCTGGGGCTAAAGAGAAACTTCCTCTCGTAGCAATTTATTGCATAAGAGCCCTTTAACAGGAGCTATCTTCTGAAATCTCTGTCAGAAAGAAGCTGACCAGACTCTAGAGCTGTTGAGCTGAGTCTTTATGAGCCTTTCTGGGCCCTTTTTGCTCTGATCCATCTTATTGTCCCTTCCTCAAGCCAGCAAGCACCGAGGACGGGGTGCAAAGCCAGCAGCTCCCGGCTTCATGCTGAGGCAACCGCAACCCCCAGGCTCAGCTCAAGCTGAGGCTGGTCCCACCACCATCACATCCCCATTTTCCAAGTCCTGACTCAGGCCCTGGAGAATTTTGTCCGGGATTAACGAGCACCACCGACTCTTGCACGCACGATCTGCTCCTGCCGGCTGCTTTCTTGGTGCTGTCCCAGAGAAAGGCTGGAGAAGGCTCTAAGGTCGGGCACTTGCTCACCCTGGGGATGTAAGAAGGACACCACAGCAGGACCCTGCTCAGAAACTCACAGCAGCATCCCTGAAGAGCTGAGAGGTGCCACGGGGCTGGCTCCCCCCAGCTCTTGTCAGCGTTTACTATAAAACCCATTGTGACCCCAAACAGGGGGTCCCAGTGGGAGATGTGTTCCCAGTACTGGCATGGGATGAGAAGCAGCAGCTCGTGCTGCTCCCTGAGGCTGCTCAGCATCCCCTGGAACTGGCCAGGATGACACAGGCCCACCCAGCTCCAGGTCCAGAGCCAGCCAGCAAAGCCCTCAGCCTCTCGTTCCTGCTTCGTTTCCAGCCCTCCACAGCTTCCCCCCAGCCCACCAGTGGGTCGAACTGATTTCCACCAGCCACTTCTGGCTGAAACTCGGTTTATTTATCTTTTAACCCTCGCCTTACTCCCCTCTCCCACTAAACAAACCAGAAACGAAGAGAAATCACTGCAAGCAGCAGCCACCACCAGCCTTTGTAGCCCCACATTGCCAGAGAACCCCCCCGGGGGGGAGAAGAGCCGGTGCTTTGGGTGCCCCTGCTCCTGCCACTCCCCCCACGCCACGGGATCGGTGAGAGCTCGGTGCCGGGCCGGTGTAAAACACGCTGCTTGTTTGGTGACTGTTCTGCTTGCAGTTATTTTTAGCCGGTGACGCCTGGGGTATTTCGCTTCAGGATGTCCGGTCTGAGCCTCTTTCTGGGAATCCCATGTTCTCTAATTGTAAACAGCCCCATTCAGTCGCTCGCGAGCGTGAGAGGCCCCGACTTACGGGTGTCAGGTGTGAGTCAAACAGGAAGCTGCTGCTGCGCAGGCGAGCGAGGTATTAGCCATGAAAAAGTGCCCTCGATTGACTCGTGGGACCTGACCCCGCAGCAACCCCCTGGCAACGCCGACCGACCGGCCGGCGTGAGGCTGAGGCGGTCAGGATGCTGCCCACCCTGGGGTTTGGCTCTGCACCTCCTCCAGGTTTATTTGGAGGCTCCCTGTTCCCTGGTCCTCTTTGAATCACAGAATAGAGTCATAGAATCTTTCTGGTTGGAAGAGCCCCCAGAGCTTGTGGGGTCCAAGCGTGGCCCCAGCGCTGCCAGGGCACCACTGACCCCTGGCCCTCAGCACCACAGCTCCACGGGGGG
>JANHGN010024422.1:19571-52484 GCA_024605025.1 Megaceryle maxima
AGGGAGGGCGGGCAGGGGGGTGGAAGAGAAAACAAAACAACAACACGAAAGACCTTCCAAAAACGTTGTACGAAAAGTGAACACTCAGCAGAGCGAAGTTTCCTGCGCAGTGAGAGTTGGCCGGGGAGCGAACAGGAAATCACGGCTTCCTGCCTGCAGAGGAAGCGCCTATCGAATGCCCGTGATCAAAAACAAACAGCACTTCCATTAAACAAACAAAGGAGCTAAAACTTCAACAGCTCGCAGCCTGGGCCAGCTCCAGTGGTAAGGGAAACACGTCCAAAAATAAGAGGCTTGTAACCTTGAAGAAAAGGTCCCTCGTCCTCTTCCCCTCGTGGGGACGCTGCTCGCACTGCATGTGGAAAGAAGGGACCGGGCGACCTTCCCGGGCACATCCCTGGGTGGGCGCTGCCATCCCAGGAACCAGTTCCCCTGAGGAACTGGCATCGTAGAATTGTTCGGGTTGGCAGAGACCCTGGAGCTCACAGAGTCCAAGCGTTGCCCCAGCGCTGCCAGGGCACCACTAAACCATGTCCCTCAGCACCGCGTCTCAGCCCACCAGGCTGAGCCCCAAAGCTCCAGCATTGCTCATTCTGCACATGTCTGGTGTTTTGGGCTTTTCCAAAGCCAGGCTGGCTGGAAAAACTGCTCTCCCAGCATGAAAACGAGCAGTGAGAAAAAGGAAACAAAAAGGCCAGGGCTGCCCCGGGCCCGTGTGTTTGAAAGGGAGCCCTTTTCTCCATCTCACTGAGCGCGGTGGATGATGCGGTGAGAAATATGGTTCAAGAACAAAGGACGACGAGCAGTTACCAGGGAGGAGCAGGCTGGTGTGAAAAAATAGGCTAAAGCAGCCTGGAGCACAGTGTTACCTGTGCCCAGGCTGCTGGGGACCAGCAGAAACCACAGGCTGGTATCCCAGGGCTGCAGCAGCACTGGAGGGACATGGTGACCTGGAGAGAGGCTCCGTCTCCCCTCAGTCCACGCTCCATTCCAGGGAGCTTCCAGGAGAGCTTATCATGGCAGGGACACTTGCTATGGACTTTCAGGGACCGACCTTTTCCATACCCCATCCCAAGGGCCTCAGACACCCCGTGGTATTTCCAGGGGTAAGATATTATTTGCTATGAATCCTATTTCAGTGCAGACAGCAGATCTCAGGGCCAGATGGAGATGAAGAGAAGAAGCTCAAAGAGGGGTGCACTGAGACATGAGGCCATTAGACAAGAGCATCTGGGCTGTATTCAGTTGCATGCGATTGACTCCTCAGCCCGAGAGTCCTCCCACCTCACAGTGTCTTTGGCAGTGAAGCCTTAAGGACTTCCCACCACAGCCATTCGACCTTACCAGCAGGTCACAGCTCGCGGCCACTCTCAGCAGCAGCAATACCATGGCTCGTGGTGTTTGCAAAACAGATCACCAAGCGAACATCGAGCGACTGAGGTTACAAATAAACCCTCAGGCCCCAGTTTCACCACGCCGTAATCCCACCAGTTCAGTGGCAGAAGCGATGGGGCAGCTGAGAGACGGGAGAAGTGGCAGAACTGCTGGAGCATCTTCCCTCCCTAAAGCAGCCGCTGCCGGTCTTCCCTCCTCTGCCTTTTTGCAGCACATGCCACAACACAGCACGAGCTCCCTAAGCCTGCAGCATTTCTCACTTGTCAAAGTACATCCAGTGCCACCATCCTTAGCCCCTACTGTACTACGGGTTCCTGTGCCTCCGTACAGCCCACATCCACCACCTGTACCATGCGTCACCCCCAGGTTTCCCCCAGTTCCCCAAAGTAGAATCATAGAATGGGTTAGAAGGGATCTTAAAGCTCATCCAGTTCCACCCCCCTGCCATAGGCAGGGACACCTCCCACTAGACCAGGTTGCTCAGAGCCCCAGCCAACCTGGTCTTGACCACATCCAGTGATGGAGCATCCCCAGCTTCTCTGGGCAACCTGTGCCAGTGTCTCACCACCCTCAGAGTGGAGAGCTTCTTCCTAATTCCTGACCTCTATCTCCCCTCTGCTGGTTGGAAGCCATCACCCCTCATCCTGCCACTACAAGCCCTTGTGAAGTAACAGGGAGGTAGGGAACACTTTGCAAGTTATTCAGCAAACAGAGGAGACGACACAGCCGAGAGGGACTTTCTGACCTCGGACATCCTTCAGAGTCACGGTCCCTGCTCCTTTGTTCCCACTGTCATCTAAGCAGGGCAAGCAAAAGAAGTTTGCATTGGCAGTGGAGGCAGAGAGGGGCAGTTCCACCGGTGAGCTCAGCAGAGCGCGCGAGAGCTCAGGGAGCACAAACACCTCGGAGAGGAGATTCCCCAGATAAAGCGTTCGAGCCCTTTGCATGGGCCCATCGGGAAGAGCAGTGGGGAAGCGCCAGGAACACAGAGATGGTTTGGTGTGCATCGAATGGAGCAAGTGTCCTGGGGAGCCGCTCTAGAGGAGGACCTGGCAGGTTTACAACATCCCTTTTTTTTGTTTGTTTGGTTGGGTTTTTTTCGGCATGTAATGCCTTGGAAGGATCTCAAAGATACATCTGGGATGGGCCTTCTTGTCCCTCACGGTGTCCTACGTGAAACAGTTACAGTTTCCTGGGAAGGCGAGACCAGGACCCCGTACTGGAAGTTGCACGTTAGGCAGCAGCGTTGTCACTTGTCCCAAATTCCCTTAATTAACAAACATCACCCTGCTGCCGAGCTGTCCTGTATTTTGCCTCCTGCTTCTTCTGTGCACGAAACAATCTAAACAGATCGCTCGGGCAAAACCAGACTCCGGATAACACTCTACCACGACAAGAGACTCTGCACCCCTGTCCTCTTGCTGCGGTCCCCTGGGAGCCCCACCGGCCGCTCTCTGCCCGGGACACGGCGGCTGCGAGTCACCGCTCCCCAGCACTCGGCAGAAGCTCCCGGTTCTCCACTTCACACTTTAAAGCAGACTGGAAAATCCCTGGGGGGCTGTTGAAGGCGAGAGAGCAGAAACGCCCGGGGCAGCCGCAGGAAGGTCTGCGGGGAGGGGTCTCCCCCCCGCTGCCTTTCCCAGCTCCTCTCCCAGTGTCACCCCGGACGGCAGAGCCCCAAAACCACGGGGACCTCTCTCCCTCAGCCCTGCTCCGAGTCGCGCTCGATTGCACCCCGTCTGTTCTCCTTGGAGACCGGGATTCCTCCCACCTTGCCAGGCTCTGCCCGGCCTCGCAAGGAAGGGAGCCGGCGGGCGACCCAGAGCCAGGCGCACGAGAGCTGGGTGGCAAAGCCTTCTCCAGCACTTGCTTGGCTTTCCAGAGTTTTAACGTCTACAGCATCGCTCTCCTGCTGTACGATCCCTCCGCAGCCCTCGAGCGGCCAGGGGACCCCTGGGCCGTGGGGACCCCCGGGCGGCGGGGACCCCCCCCGCGCACCCACCGGCAACGGCCGCGCTTGCAGATGCGGTGACCGGCAGAGTCGGTAGCAGGCTACTCACCCTGGCTTTGTCCTTGCATCCAGAGGAATTAAAGCCCTTGGAGATGAGGTCTCATTGTTCAAGCTGTGCTTAAGGGAGGCAGCTGCTCTTTCTTTATATCTCAAGATTCACTAAAGTTCAGGAAGAGAGAGAAAGAGAGGGGACGGCGAAAGGGGAGGGACCGAGAGAAGGGCCCAGAGGCCGTATAGAATGACAATGGAAGGAAATGCTTTATCAAACCTAGAAAGCCAACCCTGTCCTGGGAACAGAGAGGGAGAGAAAAAAAAGAGAAAAAAAAAAAAAAAAACAACCAACAACTTGCAGAAGAAAAGCGAGTTCAGCTGCCCCGGGTCCCTCCCTTGGCAGCCCGAGCCCTCCTCCCCCAGCCCCTCTCCCAAACACAGTGTGAGCTGGTGAAAGCGTCGGGCTCAAGCAGTTCTTGGTTTGGGTTTGTTTTTTTTTCATTAAATGGAGAAAAGTTTCAGTTCTTTTTAAAAATAATAATAATAAAGAAAAAACAATGAAAAAAAATAAATCCAACAACCAAACCCTGCCCGGGAATGGGAATGTGACGCTCTTCCCCCTCCCCCGGCTCCAGCCTTCCAAGTTTCTATGAGTCAAACGTTTGCAATGTGTTACCGAAATGTTACCAAGCTGGAACGCGGCATCCGGGAGGGTTTTGCTCATAAAAGTTTTGTTTGTTGGCTGGGAGAAAGTGTCACCGGCAGAGAATTTGGTTCCTCTTCTTCCTTTTGCTTTTCCCACCATCTGTGTCTTATCTGGAGAGGGTTAACTGGTTGTGCAATTCTGACACCCTACGAGGGTGGCATTAACCCAGTGTTCCCAGTCCAGGGTGGCATTAACCCAGTGTTCCCAGTCCAGGGGGGAACTGGAACAGGAGATAGCACTGGAGGGAAATGCTCTAATCTGACAGAGCAGGTGGGGAGCAGAGGGTCAGAGACATTAAATGGTACAGACACCCTTGGGCAGAGCTAAGGACAGACCCCAGCTACTGAGCCACGACTTCTCAGACACAGGCTTTGGGATGTGGGGGTCAGAAATGCCCAATTTCCTCACCTGTCAGTCCTCAGCTTTGTCCCGAGATAGAAGCTGCTGCCTGAGATGGCCACTTACCGGGCCCGACGTCCAGAGCATCTGCTCTGGATTTGCACACAAACATCTCCATTTTTTCCTCAATAACTTCACAGCCCAACAAGGAATGGGTTTTTTTTAACCATGTTAAGTCCCCACCAAAACCAGGGTCTTTTTTTTCCCCCCTTGTCTGAGTGCACCCAGCTTTCACTCCTGGAAATTGATTATCTTTGTGAATTTTATCACTTGCAGAACTAGTCAAACCCAGTATCTTCCAGTGTCACCAAACACGCAGCAGAGTAACGGGTTGAGAGGCTGCTGGGCTTTGATCTACTGAACAGATCAAGTTCCTTCAACAGCTTACGGCAAGTCACGCTCCCTCCTGCTCCCACTCCTGACCTCTGCCCTGCCCAAAGCCCTCCTCCCATCAAAGATTTGTCGAGGGAAAACCACACAGATTTCAAACACTCGGGAAACAAAAAAAGTCCACATTAGCAGCAGCAAAATTCACGTTCCTAGCACCAGCCAGGCAGGTTCTGGGAGGGATCCCTGGGGGTGCAGAAAGCTGCGCCCCAGGGCTGCTTCCTCCTCCAGGTGACAAGTGACAGCCTGGGCTGCCCCATCCTGGAGAAGCTCCACAGGTTAAAAAAAAAAAAAAAAAAAAATAACCTGTTCTTGGGATTTTTCTGGCTCTGATCTCAGAGAAAAGAACCTGATAACCCAAAAGGATTAAAAAAGGAAAAACAAAAACAAAGATCTGAGGGGAAAAGGAGGTGGCCGTCTAAAGATGGGCTTGAGAGAGTTTGGCACCAGCTGCATAGAACCAAGTGCCCCCCAGACAGGGTCGCTCTGCGCCGAGTTTTATAACGAGTTACAAACTTTTACCCAGTTGGCTTTTTGCATCATTTGCACTGGAGGTGTCAGGACACGGGAGGAATTGCCAGAGCAGAGCAGTTTAAAGGCCAGGCGGAGATAAGAGACGCTGCCTTGTTTAACAAAGGGATGTTTCCCTCTCGAGGAAGTGAGGCAATCCTGCCTAATTAAGAGGACTGACCAAAGTCTCCCAGGAGGAGGAAAGAAGGTGAAAGATGAAAACCTTTGTGTTTCGAAGGTGGGGGAGACCAGCCAGGAAAGCTCACCTTCTACCAACCGCAGAACCCAGAAGGTGTTGTGTGGCAGCTTGAGCACTGGAAGTGGTTATGATGCTGGATCTCAGGAGGTTCCTGAAGGTGTTCATGATGGGACGTGTGTCTGAAGGGTTTGGGATGGCCACTCAAAATAAGTTCTGTCCCCATCAAAGTCACCTGAGGCCAAAAGCAAACCCCGAACACTACCCCGGACTGGGAATGAGATAGTCCTGGAGGAGCTACCTTGGCCTCAGTCCGTGCTGTCACTCACTGCAGCTGATGGTCCCAGTTTAGCCTGAGGCGACTCCTCGCAGAGCACACCTGCCATGGGCAGTCCCCTTCCTGAGCCCTGCGTGGCCCAGTGCACCAGACGTGGTGGCTCCGCGTGGCCTAACCTGCTCAGTTCTCCTTCCATACACCATTCCCCCTCGCTGCCACCGCCCTGACACCAGTGGAGCGGCCTGCTAAAGAAGTGCCAGTGTCCCCATCAGTGTGACAACTTGGTCTTTGCTTCCAGCAGCCACCAGCTGCTCTCACATGCCTGAGATCCACCTCCCTGCCTGAAAGGTGAGTGGAGAAGGGGCCTGACAGAGTTGTCCTCAGACACTAAGCAGGTCACCAGCAGCTTAAAAGCTGGAGGAGCAGCTGCGTGGGTGCGGACAGTGGCTGTGGGAGGAGAGCTGCCTGGAGCCACATCTCTCCATAGAAGGCAGGAAACGAGCAGGTTTGTTTCTCCAGGAGGAGAAGAGTTATGTCTGCAGAGCACAGCGGCTAAAAATACGCACCCCGAGCTCGTGGAGGACCAGGGTGTACGAGAGAGGTCACTCAGGACAGCACGTCACAGGGCGTGGGGCGCCCTGTGTCTGAAGAGAAGGTGGCAATGCCACCTCTGTGGCACTACAACCTCCTCACAGACTGCAGGGGACACCCTGGGCTGATGCTCAGTGTAGCCAAGGGACAGGACCCACAAACCTGGATGCTCTCCGAGTCCAGTTTTTGTTTAGGGTCTGAAGCAAACACAGCAGAGCCCCAGGTTCTTCACATCAGTACTGGGGTTGGGCAAGGAACAGAGATGTGAACCCCCCCACACACCTCAGGGGGACCCGGTGTCCCTGCACAGCACAGAGCGGTACACAACACAAGGGACACCAACAAGGTGTCTCAGGAAAGGGGACAGCTGTGCCCAGTCTCTGTCCGTGCACCAAACAGCCAAGGTGCCCAACACCAAGGACATTTTGGACACCTGGCATGACGTGAGCAGGGGGCAGAGACTGACAGACCCTCCCACCCCTAACCCCAGAGCAGATCTTCCCACTGGGATGCACTTACTGACTGGGAGCAACTCTGACAAGCCGGGTCCTCGTGGGGTATTTCCATCAGCAACCACGCAGCAACCACAAGCCCCAGGTTAAAAACTCACCCGTTCTTTCCCAGGGCAGGGGGGGAGTCCCCATGATCCCTCAAGGGGTTTCCAAGCCCCCCGTGGAGCTGTGGTGCTGAGGGACAGGGGTCAGTGGTGCCCTGGCAGCACTGGGGCCACGCTTGGACTCGATGATCTTGAAGGTCTCTTCCAACCCAAACAATTCTACGATTCTCCTGGTCCTCAGCTTCTAAGGATAGAGAAGGTGGCACATCAGCAAGCACAATGCTCCTCCACATCACACCAGCACCTCCCTGGATATCTCATCCAACCTGCTCAAATCATTTCGCATCTTCTTAAGGTTCAGCTGGAGAAAAGGCATCACAAATAACTTTTCTCCTTTTGAAAAGGCTGGTCCCTCATGGACAACTCCACAGCAAGGGCGTGAGGAGGAACTTGCCTGGCCTGGGTCCCAGTAAATCACAGTTCAGAGACAGCTGAACTCCATTTTGTGATTATTAACCCCAGCCCTGCTCCACTTGTTTGGCCTGTCTGGGGCTATATATAGTGATGGGAGCAGGCATGGCTGGGGAGGATTGTGTGCAGCTGCTGAGCCCCCCCCCCCCCCCCCCCCCAAAAAAATAATAAAATAATCCAGCAAAACAGGAAGGCTATGGCTGGGAAATGAGAAGCAGCTGCAAAGAGGAGGGATGAGATGACACACCCTGACTTCAAACCTTGCAGGAAATGTATGAGAAGTTTCACAGCCCCTTTTCTAATCCATCATCCCACCCATGGTGGCTGCTGGTGCCCGGGGCAGACTCTGAGTGCCCGAGGTAGGAGCATCTCCAGGGTGGACTCAGCAGGAGGACCTCCAAAGATGGCCTTTTGCTCTCGTGTTGCCATCAAGGATCTCTTGCTGTGCCGTCAGGGTGGATCCTAACAGCTACAGGCAGGTTAAGTGTCACAACTGGGTGATCCCCATCTCCTCTAACAATGAACTGCAGAGAAGGGACCCTGGCAGGCTTCAGCCTGAAGCCCCTTAGCTGGGGGGCATAACAAGGTGGCCATCCCTCCTAGCTGGACCTCTTCTGAGTTCCTGGAGGCATTCAAAGGTGGAAAGAGCATCGCGGAGGAGGAAAGTCCTTCCCTCTCCCAGGGAGGATGACTTTGGAGACCTGGTACCAGCCAGGGTGGTACTGGCATGGAGGAGACTCGGCGCTGGCCACTGATCTCTTAAGTCATCGTCACTTTTTCTCCCTGGCTACAACAGCAGCCCTGGCAACAGCCACTTGCACCTGAACTGTTGCTTGGGCAGATGGTGCTTCAGCTTAACGTTTTGTCTGAAGATGAAACTCATGGAGGGGAATGCAAGTGCTCAGCTGCTCCCCAGCTCTGGACAGAGCTGTCAGTGGTCGGCTGGCCAGGCAACCCCAGATGTCTGTTTGCCTGGGCAGTGTTTCCTTTGCTGTGCTGGGGCATGTTCCTGGTGTCACCCAAGAGCCTGTAAACTTGCTCTTCCACCCTTGCTCATAGCTTCCTGTTTGCCAGGAGAGTTTAGGGTGAGAACAGCCTGATTCGGTTTTGTTTTCGTGCTGCCCGGCCTCCTCTTGGGCGAGGAGGAGGAGGAGGAAGGTTGGCTTCATTCACACTGTGGTTTCAGCAGCTGCTGGCGCCAGGCACCCCACTGTCAGGTGCGCCGCTCTCGAGCGACCGCACAGGGCTGAGTCGGTGAGAAGGAGAAGAGGAGATCAAGGTGCTCATCTGCAGAGGAAGGAGCTTCCAACCGAAGTGCTGCCTGCGTGGTAGGCTTGTGGCTTAGGCAAGCTCACCCCTCCCTGTCGAGGCTCGAAGAGCTTCAAACTCAACATGATGCTCTTGCTCTGCACCTGCTGCCACCGAACTGCTCACCCGGCGGAGAGGTCTCTTGTTCTTCGGTTCAGAACCCAGGCGAAGGGCTGGGATGAAAACGGGAGACCCGTATCTCTCTTTAGAACCTGCCTCAGGCTTACCACAGTTTTCATTCTTCCAGGGTGATGGGAACCATCAGCCTCCCTCCCCTGGGCGCTAGGGAAAGGCTGCTCCAGGCCAGGTAGAGCTCATACAGGCTGTGCCTCCTGCCCACACCTCCAGCCAGGAGCCCATCGTGTCAATCCCATCGTGAACTCCTGCTCCCCAAGTGATCAATTCCTCTCGTGAAACCAGGAACACGGGGACTCTTCCCGGCACCTTCAGCAGCCACAGGGGAAGCTCCACAGCTGCGTGCCGTGGTAATGGGACCTCAAGTCCTGTGCCCTGTATTCTCTGCACAGGGGACAGTAACATTTCTCTCCCTGTTCTGCCCGGATGTTTCTCCAGCTTTCTCAAGGGCTGCCCCATGGGCACAGGCGTCCAGTGGGATGCAGAAAATATGGGACAAAACCTGGGTGGTGACGGGAACATGGGCACAGCAGGAGCGAGAGGGCAGAGGAAGGGAAGGCTCTCAGCAGAGGTCTCCGGGAGGCCCTGGTGGACCCGATGCTCCTTGACAGGTGCTGATTTGGATCACTCACAGATGGAAATCTGTGAATGGACCAAAGATGGACCGTTAACAGCTCCTATTTTCTGTAACAACCACTTCTTCAGGGCTCATTTTCTGCCAGCTGCTCTTCACCCATCTCAGCCAGGCCCTTGGAGAGCCAGGACACAGACCTTGAGGAACTCTGTCTCTGTACAGATGCCTTTGAAACCCAGAACTTCTTTTCTGCTCCCAGATTTGCACCAGGCAGCAGGGATTTAACCCCTCGTTGTTTTGCTGCTTCCCTCTCAGTCCTGTGCGCAGGCAGGAGAGGAAGAAGAGGGAGAGGGCATCTGATGGACTGTGCAAATCCCTAGTCAGGAGGAGAAGTTTGGTTTACTGAGGCCAGAGGTACTACTGAGCTTGGACAGGAATCTGCACTAAACCTTTGACACACAAGACATTTCCCTTTCTGGCCAAGACAAACAAAGGAAGGAAGTGTCTGGGACTTTTAAAGCGACCTAGAGGAGACAGGTAAGGGCAGATAAGGGCTGAAGGAAGAGTGGGTTGGAGAAGGGAAGGATCTCGTTTTAAAGATTTGTTCGAGTCCTTCGTATTCTGCCAGTCAGACCCGGGGGGAGGCGAAGCTGCCTGGGGAGGAACCGCTCGCAACGGGAGAAACAGGGGAAACGTCCCCAAAGTGCTGAGCTCGGGGTTTCTATTCACCCTCTACTGTTCCACACACTGTGCAAAGTTCTGTCTGCCCAGCGCTCGCCCCATGACCAAGGATTACAGGATGTCGATGCTCCAGTGTTAGCTGACCACCACCAGCCTCTGTCACAGGGGCTCAGGTGCCGTCCACCTGTACCCTTCCTGGAGGATCCTGTAATTTCTCAGCTTCGTTGACTGGTGTAAAAGAGCATTTGACTCTGCCCAGCACCTGTGCAGATCCTCGGAGCAAAAGAAAGGCTGGAGATGCTCCTGCCCTGCGAGAGGGAGAACGCCACACTATGGAGTAGAAGTCATAGAATGTGGTTGGAAGAGACCTTCGAGCTCACCGAGTCCAGCCACAGCCCCAGCACTACCAGGGCACCACTGGCCCCTGTCCCTCAGCACCACGGGGGGCTTGGAAACCCCTCCAGGGGTCCCGGGGACTCCCCCCCTGCCCTGGGCAACCCTGGACAGGGTTGAAGAAATTGTTCCTCAGCTCCAACCTAATTCCCGATTCCTCATCCCTGTAGCCAGAGACAACTAAAAGACTGTTCCTGCTGACAGACCTAAAATGCAAGGATTAAACCTTGCCTGCAGTGTGGTAATTTTCCTCTTGGGGTTTCAGTTTCTCCTTGGAGATCCCTGGGTGGTGACTCCACAGGTCCCTTCCATGAACCTCTCCATTAACATTTTGCTCTTTGACCTCAACCCTTTCCGTTCTCCGCAGAACTGCTCCAGTTTCTCCTTAACCTCTCTTCTCACGCAGGATGCAGCGACATCAGCTCGCAGCACAGGGAGGCTGCTGGCGCTTCTCTCTACGAGTGGCAAGATCCAGGGGCCAGAGGGAGCAGGAGGATCCTCAGCACCATGCCCACAGAGTCACAGCTCCTGCTCCTTGGTCTGGGTATTTCGCGTGCTGCGAGTCGTCAATAAAACCCCTCTCCAGGGACTGGTGCCCCCAGCCAGGGCTGGGACAGGCGCTCTGCTGAGGATCCTCCGCGTGTCCAGGCCGAGAACAAGAAAACAAAGCTGCTGCTTTCTGGGTTATTTATAAAGCAAGCTGGACAAATAAACTTTTCATACCCAGAATGGTCAAGGTTATGAATCCATAGTTCTCCTTTCCTATGGGGACCTTGTTTGTGACTCATTCCTGGCAGCCACAGGGGCTTCCAGTCCGCGAGCTGGAAGCGAAGAGCCTTTCAAAGCATGGGATGGCTTGGCAGAGGCAGCCGAAGGCACCCTGCAAGGATGGAGCCCTTTTACACCCTCCTTGGTACTATCGAGAGAAGACCAGCACAGAAGAGCCTCTGAAATGAGAGCAAATGCTTTTTAAAAGCCAGAAAACTGGCTGGAGCACCATCTTGAGGCGGGTCCTGGAAGCTGTGGGGAGACCATCTCTTGTAAGACCTTCGGCTGGGCTCTGAGGATGAAGATGGGGGTGACTCTTTGTGAGCAGTGCTTGGACTGAGGTGCACGCGTCATCGGGGAGCAGCTGGATCCAGTCGGGCCAGAGAGCTCCATTCCCACCAGTAACTACCAAGATACAGAGCAACCTCGCGATTCACAGAATGGGGTTGGGAGGGACCTTAAAGCTCTTCCAGTTCCACGCCCCTGCCATGGGCAGGGACACCTCCCACTAGACCAGGTTGCTCAGAGCCCCAGCCAACCTGGTCTTGAACACATCCAGTGATGGAGCATCCCCAGCTTCCCTGGGCATCCTGTTCTGGTGTCAGCAGATCCAAGGTCTCTGAATAGCAGGCTGGCGTCCTATTCTTCCTCTCGCCAACCACGTGCCCTTGGACAAAGTCTCTGTTACTGGGTACTCAGCCATCCCACCAGCTCATCAGGCAGGTGGCCCCAGGATGAGGTTTTTTTCCACACTCAGTCTCTCCCCTGTCCCTAGAAACCAGGAAGGATTCCCCCCAACCGTACGATTTTTCCCTCTGCTGACTCGAATCCGTGCGTTGATGTCACCAGCGACTGCGGCGTTGCTTTTTGCCGACGTTTCTCCGATCTTCCCTAGTGCTTGTCACTGGAACGTGGGTGGGTCGACCTGAAATGAGGAAACTTCTTCAGTGCTTTTCCAGAATTACTTGGTGCATGCTGGATGTGTTGGCCTTTTTTGGCTTGGCTGGTTTTTCCAGGAACCAGTCTGCCCCAGAGTCTGCCCGTATCTCCTGCTGGTTTTGACCACAGCTTTGCTATCCAGCTCGGGCTGCTTGATGGTATCTGGAGGGTGCAAAGTGCTGCTTCTGCTCACTCGCTGAAAGTGGGGACTCAAATATTCTTCATTCTGCTGGCACCGGGAAGAGCTGCGATTTCTAAGCATCAATCTCATGCGTGCCCTGACACATTTCACACCTCAACACTGAGCAAGCTGGGCTCTGCAGCCCTCGCTGAAGGGGCTGGAATTGGGTTGTTGGTTTTCTTTGGGTTTTTTTTTTTCTTTTGGGGGGGGGGGGGGTTCAGGGGTTTTCTGTTTGTGGTCTGCCTGCCCAGATTGTTCACAGAGAACTTGTTTTTTCAAAACACCCTCGCCCGGGATCAGTTTTTGCCCGGTTTCCTGCACAATGTCGACTCTTTGTTCCTGGTTTCTGAGGAATTCTCACCAAATACTTCACAGGTGTAGAAAACCTTCAGCCTCGCTGCCTGTCCTGAGCCCCAAGGCCTCTTTGGGGCCGCTCGCCCTCGGCAGGGGTGGGTTAACAGCTCAGGGCGGAGGTCTAAGGGTGATGCATCTCCAAGTGTTGTTTTTCTCTATAGGTCCTGTGTTCACAATATTGAACACTTCCTTCCCCTTCGGCCCTGGAGGCTGCTCTGAAAGCTGGAAGCCCAGCGTCTGTTTGAGCTGGGGCCTCTCTATCACCAGAATCTGCTTATCTGCAGCTCAAAGGAAATTCTGCTTGGCTGATGTGTTCCAGCTCCGGATGAACCGTGCGCACGGAGGGTTTCACAAGCCGAGCTGCTGCGAGGCTGTTTCGCAGGAACGCCGTCTGTGAAAATAATCAGGGGTTCTCGTTTCACGCCGTCAGCAAGCGCGGGGCCAAAGGCACGGCTCGGGATCATCGGAGCACCACGGGGCTCCTCAGAGCTTTAGGGCAAGAGACTTCAGGACTTGGGCACTTTAGGGGCGGGGGTGAAAGACTTGATAAATACTTACAGGGGCAGCAAGGACTCAGAAATAAATCATCAAATGAAATCCCCTCAAATCAAGTATAGTCACAAGGACTGGATTAAGCCCCTAGAGAGTCTGGACAGGTTTAAGAGCCCACTTCTGGTGAAAAGGGGGAGTTTTGTACTTTCAAGTGTCTTTGCATCACCTAACAGCACGCACCGGGGCACTGAGCACACTCTTGATGCTCTGCTAAAAATAAACCCCCTTTGGAAGGCTCTGACAGCCTCACAGCCTCAGGAACTTTGAACTGACTAAGGAAGAAAAAAAAAAAACCACAAGAAGAGGAGGTCTGTGGGGGCCACCCAGGTCCCCCCGTCTTGGATCCATCCACTCTAGAGCAATTTTAGCCAAACTGTTCCTTGAGCTCGCTCGTGTAGCACGGGGAACAGCGTCCAAAGCCATAAAATGGTATTTACTGCCTCTTCTTGGCGCGCAGCACTCGAAACAGCGTTGCAGAAGTAAATTATCTTAGCTGGGGAGGGTTGGATCTTGCCAAATTAGCATTGCCTGTTACTCATTTTCTTTGGTGCTCTTCTTTAGGTGCTGACAAACAACGCGTTTAACTGCTTGTTCCCCTGTTTCCCCAGATCCCAACACCACATCATTCTCTTCAGATGTCCAGTCTCCCTTTTAAGAGAAACCTTTGGCATTTCTCTTGACCGTTTTTCACCCTCCCTGGGTTCGTGGAGGCTCCTTTCTCAGCTTTCTCCTACCTGTTGAGTGAATTTCATCTTGCCTGGATAACCTGAAAGTGCATCGTGAATAGGAGTGCGTTTCTAGCTTGGTTTTTCCTTTCTACATTGGGATTTCTTCTCTTTTTACCACTCATGTCAATAGTGATGCTCATCTGATCAATCACCCTTTGAAGTTAGCCTGACATACTTCAGCCTTCTCACCATTACCCACCATTGGCTGCTTCTCTTGGGAAAGACTCAGATCCACTGTTTCCTTGGCCTCCCCTCTCCACATACAGAAATTTCTCCCTTACTTACCAGGGAAGTCATCTCCTACCCCGGGAAGGGTAGAATCAGCTGCAGGTCCTCTCAGATACGCCCAGGATAAAGTGCCAACCTGGAGTGACTGGTCACAGATGTGTCCAACAGCCCTTTTCTTTTGTTTCTGTGGGACTTTCTATAAGCTCGGCCACCTTTAAGAACTTTTTCACTCTTTAAACCTGTACAAAGTACCCCAACACATCACTGGGGGGGATCATCTTGCCTACTCTTACCCACAGCTGCTCTTAACTCATCCAAGTTGCACCATATCCTGCTTTTTACCAAGTTGTGAAGGAAACGGATTAATCTTCAATATCTCTATTACTTTAATTAACACATTGTTTAAATCATCCCCTGGCTATTATTCTTTCTTTCTACACATTATGGAGGGTTGTCATCGCTTCAGCTTCTCTTCCCTTCCCCTTGCTCTCGGAGTTTGGCTCAGAATTATCGCAGCGTGCGACTGCCCCAATCTTATCGCGATCTTAACACCACAATTTTGCATTATTTTTATGCCACGATAGTGGGACCACGTGCCTTCGGACCAGCCCTTAGCTGCTGGAATCAGAGGATCTGATTTTCTCCGGTGCTGAACCATCCTCAGCACCCCTTGACTGGGTCCTGGCCCTTCCCAGCACTGGCCAGACCCCTGGCTGGTGTTACGAGCCACCTGAACGACGCGACAGCTCCCGCCCCAGGGGTGCACGAGCCGCTTTCGGGGAGGTAGCTCTGCCCTAGCTGGTCTTGGGGGCTGGCTTCAAGGGGAAGGAGCTGGGTCAAAATGGAGAGTCCTTCACGTTTCTCTGCATCCCGACTGCTCTGCAGGGTTTGTGCTGCTCTCTTCTACCCAAGCTGCTGCCCTAGATCAGCGCCTGGTGCTCTGGAGTTTCCCAGCCCAGCCGAGCAGCAAAGGCTCTGGGCTTATCAGAGCATCAGAGCAGTTGGGAGACAGTTGAGTGTCTCTTAAAGTGCTGATAGAAGGGAAGGCTTTGCTCTTGGAGATAAGAAGCCCTCCCTGAGGAGCCAGGGGAGTTCGTTGGTATCAGAGCGTCTTCCAGCACTTTGCAGCCGTGCCCTTTGAACGTGAGATGGTCACGTAGGCAGCACCAGCGAGGGCTGTGTTTTTGAGGTCCGTTAACTGAACCCCTGGCTATCGCCTGTTTTCTGTTCCCTAGAATTATTTTTCTCGTGCTGATCGAGCCTTGGCAGTGGCCTCCTTGGCTCACCAGGCTGTAAACAGACAGTTGAAGCCTCGTATTTTTGGAGGTAGATTAATTCAGGGGAGATAAGCACTTCGGGAAGGTATTTCAGCCTACGATCTTGAAATATTTAACAGCTCTGGGTTTTTTCCTGCTCTGTGAGTGCTTGAGAAGCTGCCCAGATCTTGCTGCAGGTTATAGAAGAGTTTCGAAAGCATCCCCTGGCCAGTCTGGGGGGAACGAGGAGGGTCTGGAGTGAAGCTGCCATCTCCAGGGCTCCCATGGCAGCAAATCCAGCTTCTGGTGGTTATGTGTCAGCTGATGCTCATGTAGTGGGGAAGGAGATCCAGGCCACCTGTGTCCGGAGGAATTCCATGGATCTAGTTTCCAGTGTCAGCTCACTTGGGTAAGATTCTAGACATGCACAGAGAGGCTGAGCTCTGCTGGACATTCAAAGCTGTTGAAGAGGAGGTCAAACATTTTGGTGAGGCAGAGGCTGCTTTTCCACAGCGTTGTTCTCACGGTTTCAATTTAACATTATATGGGAAACAAAAATTTTTCCTTTTTCATTTTAAGCTTGCTGCCCGGTCGTGTTTTTGAGCCTTTCCTAGCTCAGCTGTGAGGAAGGACAAATTCCCTCCCCGAGCAGCTCACGCTCACTCAAGTCCTGCCCTGTTTTCCCCTCCCTGTTTACACCCAAGGGAAAACGGCCACATTTCCAGATATCTTTTTCATCCCCATTAGGGGTGGGGAGGGAAAGTGGACTATTGTGGAAAAGTCATCCGAAAGCGGGGGAAAAGCAAAGCAGCTTCCTCGCGGGCTGGAGGGTCTGGCACTGCAGACACCCCCACCCCGGCTCCATCCGCGGGGATCCTCTGCCATCTGCTGGTGGCAGCCACTCGAAGGAGGCTGGAGGGAGAAGCAGTTGCCTCATGATCTACAGTAAAAAGCAGGTCGTGTCGAAGGTCATAGACCCTTGCCTAGGGGAAACGCTCCCCAGTTTCGTCCAGTAAAAGGTACCACAAGCCCCTGCCCATCCTCCAGCTTCTGAGCAGGTGGAGCCCACGGGCTTTTGTCACCATAGCTCTTGGCCAGGGGGTTCTACAGGGGCCAACAAAGCTGTGAATGAATCAAACGCCTTCGTAAGTACCCACAGAATGGAAAAACTCTGCTCCTGCCACCTCCTCTCCCGAGAGAAGTGTCTACACCCACATGCAGAACTGCCAGGAGCAGAGCCTGGAGTAGTAGAACCACAGAATTGATCTGGCTGGACAAGACCTTGGAGCTCGTGGGGTCCAAGCGTGGCCCCAGCACTGCCAGGGCACCACTGACCCCCCCTCCCTCAGCACCACAGCCCCACGGGGGGCTTGGAAACCAGCCTGAGCAGACCCCTCTGGAGAACCTCCCTGTGATCTGAAAAGGTGCAAGAGAAGCTGAAAACCTCACAGATGCCTCAGAGGCCACACCTGCACTTCAATGCCAACAAGGAAGTTTGATCAATTAACAAGAGAAAGATTTTAAACACTCAGCCAGGACTCAAACTCCGTCAGGGAAATCCTGCTGCCGCACCTCGATGTATTTTTAGTTCTGGCCTTTGCTACTCAGCTGAGTCTCCTTGAAATGTCCTAACCCCGTAGGCACCGTTTCCAGACCAGCATTGCCAGGCTCTGTCTTTCCTGCGTCACCACTTGGGGGGTTCAGGGGCCCTTCATTGTGTCCAAAAGGCTGGAGTGTTGTTCCTCCTGTTCCTGCTCAGGAAAGGAGTCCAGGCCCACTGACCCCTCTGCCTTTCCCAACCACTTCCTCTGGCCTTGTAAAGATAACTTATTCCTAGGAGCTGCACCCCATCTCTGCTCGTGGATCATCACGACAGCGAGCGCAGAGGATGGAAACTGGGGCTCGGGTGTCCAGCCCTGCCCTGCAACAGCCAGGGGAGAAGGATCAGACCCGAGGGAGAAACAGACTTGTTCCCAAACACAGAGGGGTGGGAGCACCCGACCGGTTCAAGCCCTCCCCGTTTCTGAGGGGGCAGCAGAGGAACTTTGAGAGATGGGTGTTTTTCCACACTCGGGAAACGTCGGGGGCAAAACACCAGCATTTCCTCTCCATCAGCTCAGAGAATTTGATCGGCATCATTTATCCAAAGCATACCTGGTTTGGAGCCAGGGACCGTTCTCAAGCTACCCCCAGAGCTGTTGGGATTTTTCTTCTCCGCATCGTATTGCGGCTCTTTTGCTTTTCCTTCCCACCATTTATCTTTCCCAACCCCAAGCCTTGCCCGTGCTTCCTGTTTGGCTGCACGCTCCGTCGTTTTCTCCTTCGCTGTTATTCTTGACTCCCATCCAGGCTTTGTACGCTATTAATAGCCAGTCCACAGAACCCTAATCTTCCTCAAACCAGTCCCAGTAAGAGCGGGAGAACGAGCCAAGAACCGCTGCCGAGGCCTGAGGGACTTGGGCTCTGGATTTTTCCTCTGTTCTGGCAGCTCAGCCCTGGCCCCAGGGAGTCAAAACACCCATCCCCCAGCTCACACAGGCCCATCTCGGCCATGGCTGGCAATGGAAAAGCAGCTTGGGCAAGCCAAAGTGCACCAAAAGATGCTTGGAGGAGGATTCGAGAGTTAGAATTTATCAGTGGGCTAATTAACACTGCAGTCTAATCAAGATCCAGCAATCACTTACCATTCATCCCGTTACAGCAGCACTAACAACTTACATCCCAATGACTCCATTTCTGTTAAAGGTTGTCAGAAATAGAACAAAAATAAACACAGCAGACAAAAGCATCTACTCCCTTCCTCTGATGAATTCTCCCCCTCTCCCTTTGCATCTCTGCAGTGACTCATCAGCGTCCTGAGGGGGGGAAATAAAATCTATTGATGGGTTTTTTTGTTCTTTGCTGGGAGGAATAGGATGAGGTTGATGGTCTCTTCCTCCTCAGCTTCAGGTTTACTTAGGGTTGTGGTTTTTTATGGATTTTCTACTGCCCTCTGTACTTGACTCTCCTCAGAGCTGCAGCTCCCTGCTACACCCGGATACACCCTGTGCTTTGCCTGGATTTTCTCGTCACCTGCCACAACTGCTCCTCCTCACTGACCAGCAACCGGTCGCTGCCAGCCCTGAGCCCCCCTGTGCTCCACGCCCGTCCCGACCCCCAGCAGCACTCCCTGCTGCGGAAGGAGGGGAGCACCTCGGGTTGAGCACAGGCAGAGCCACCGTACCACGGT
This sequence comes from Megaceryle maxima, assembly GCA_024605025.1. Classification (NCBI taxonomy): domain Eukaryota; kingdom Metazoa; phylum Chordata; class Aves; order Coraciiformes; family Cerylidae; genus Megaceryle; species Megaceryle maxima. The sequence goes on from JANHGN010024422.1 coordinate 38,388, forward strand.
CACGCAAAACCGTGCAAATTCAACCGCTAAAACCCATTTTGGTGACAGGCGCCTGGCCGTCAGGCGGCTGCCGTTACAGGTACGGAAGCTGAACAAACTACAGCAAAAGTTTCAGGCAGGTCAGGACAGATCCCGACAAAACCAGCTCAACGAGCCCCAGTGCCAAGGTCTGAGTCCTAGGGAGCCTGTGGCCATTGAGCGATGCTGGCGATGCCATCCTCACACCCCCTCGGCTGGTATCCTGCCCTTCCGTCACCTTAGCCCTGGTGCTTCGTTACCATTAAAGCTTTTAGAAGGCCTTTTCCCAGGGAAGGTCTCCAGGGGTGAGTTCAGATCCTGCTGCTCTGACCACTGCATTTCCTTCCTTTTTTATCCAGCCCCCTGCCCATTTTGCATAGCAGGGTCAAGGCAGGGAGACCAGGATGCTGCCTTTCCTGGTTTATACTTTTCTTGCTTAGCCAGGCACTGCCCAGAAGGAAGGACTTTGTCAATTAGCTGCCAGTTCTGGGTCTGCTGCGCTGTGGCAGAGGCAGAGCAGGAACCATCGCTCTGTGAGGGTGACGCTGCACCCAGAGCGAGAGGGGTAAGCGCTCAGCGTTCATCCTTGTAGCAGCTCCCAGTAAGAGCAGCTTGACAGGGCTCAGCAGCCAAGAGGAAGAGACAACACAGGCCACTCTATCCAGCCCAGGCTATTTCACCTCCCAGTCCCCACTGGGGACCAGAACTTGTTCTCCCTTCCCTGGACCCCCAGGCTGCAGCGCAGTGTGGGACCCTGCAGCTCAGCAGCAGAGGCTGGGGGATTCATTAGTCCCTGGGGCAGGAGCTGCTCAGGGCACACCACCTCCTGTGACACCACACAAGCCCTGGTTGAAACACCACAGCACAAGTAAGACGCATCAGCCAGAGAGCGGAAGCTGAGAACAGCTGGGTTTACTTCACTGCACAGGTCAGGACAGTTTTCCAGAGCTCAGTCACTTTATGAACCTCTGCACACATTCCATGACTTTTCACACAGCACGGGGCAAGGTCACGTACCCCAGCTGGGAAAGCAGGGACTCCCACAAGCAATGCTGCTGGTAAACTGCCCTCACCCCCCTCACCAGCATGAGCAGCACCGGCAACCTCTGGGGTTTGCAGCTACAGACAGTTCTCTGCAAAACTGTCCCCTTGTAAACCCAGGATCAGGAAACGTTTCTTTACGAGTCCCAGTTCCCCCAACAGGTAACCAAACAGAGCAGCTTTTGCCCGTCAGGGAAATCCAACAGTGCCATCCTGAGGGCTACGGGCTGCACGACCGCAGTGCAAGGCAGGCACAAGACTCAGGTGCTGTTGGAAAGATGAGACTCTGACCACGGGGTGAACAACCACCTCTGGAGACAGAAAACCAAAACAAACTTACAGTCCTTGTAGGACCCACTTCAGAGTGGGTCGAAGGTTGGGTGCTACTGAAAGTGTCACCGAGTTCCTCTAGCTTTTTTTAATTATACTTAACACTTGGAACAAATCCTGCTAGTTACTTTCTTCACCAATACTAGTTTCAGCAGAGCATTAGATAATTAAAACATTGCACAATAACATCCCATTAAAAGTCTCGGTTAAGCTGAAAGATAAAAGGATTTAAAATAAAAGTTAAAAGAAATCTTATTCCATAAACTCCCAGGAACTCGTGTTCCTGGTTCTTATGCATCCTGGTGTGCAAACGCTAGGACACGGACGCCCAGGTCCACTTCACTTCAGCAGAGGGGAGGCAAAGAAGTTGCCTTGATGCCCAAGCTGGGTTGTTGACTTGCTTTTGCTCCCGAATCTAGTTCAAGAGAAGTAGAAAGAAATGGCTTTGAGACTGGGGATACTGAGGCCCAACACTCTCCCTTCCCCAGAGGTCCTTCACCCGAGTGTTCCCCACCTCCCAAACAAAGCGCTCCTCTCCCCGCCATAAGAGGATGCTCGTTAACCACGATGCAGCTTGCGCTGTTCCTACAGCACTAATTAAGGGAGCAGTAACTCCAGGCTGCTCCCAGAACTGGGTTCAAGTGTCTATTTTTGTTTTCCTTGAACACCCAAGCCACCTGCAGCCATCCCAACAGCTCCGTGATAACGCCCACAGGCACTCACTTGGGGGTGGTTCTGCTGAAGGTGGAACGGACCCTCTGGGACAGGGAGCTGGATGACGGCGTCTTGGAGAGCTGCTGCTCGGGCGTAGTGAGGGGTCCGAGCATGCTCACTGCCAGGAAAGAGAGGCAGCAGAGTGAGCAACGTGAGGACAGCTGAAGTTTTCATTCCATGAAAGGAACATTAGACATTCCCGAGCATCTGTCAGAAATACTAGACAAATCTGGCATTTCCTGGCACGCTTTTTCCTCCCTCTCGCTCCACAAAGCCACGGGGAATGGCTAATCCAACGGTCTCACAAGCAGCTTTGACTGGGGATCATTATTTTTGCCACAGCAGCTGCATTTGGGGGTTACCTTTAACATCCGGGGTCTGGGGAGTGGAGTAGGCGTTGGTGTTCTCGATGACGTGCGCTGGGTCGATGTTTTCTTGCTCTGCCATCATCAGCTGGCTCCAGTAGTCCGTAGGCAGCAGCAGAAGTCTCTCCACGACCTACAGAGACAGCCGTGAGCAGCTGGTGTCACAACCAGACTCCTGGTTTTGACACTGACACCAGACAGGCAGCACCCTGGTCCCTCCAGCAGCTCATCTCAATTCCTGAAGCGGGATAAACCCGCCCGAGGGGCGCCTGTCGCTGACCCACCTTGGGCTGCCGCTTCGTGTCCTGCAGGAGCGTCATGGGGTCAGGATCAGGTACCGCGTGGGCAACTATTGTGGGGCCAAAGACTTTGGCCAAGTTGGTAACGTCCATTTTGGTCTCCGGGCTCTGAGCCACCCTTATGTAAAACACAATCAATAGAGAGTGTAGCTTCTCCCCTTCATTTTTCATACATCTCCCCTGCCCCACGCACACTTCAGCCTCTAAATAAGCCTCTTGCGTTCCAGAGCACAAAGACTTAAGCTCACAAGCAGTAACTGGAGCCAGTTAGAGAAAGCACCAGTGGCAACACCCCTCTTTCAGAGCCACCAGTCTGCTTGGCCATACCTCTGCAGGTGGACGATGAGGAAAGCCAGGGTGTCCCTGTTGGCCTGAGGAAGTTCCCCAACTGCTTGGTACATTGCAGCAATGCTGTTGTCCTCATCAGAGATTTCTGGGGGGGGGGGGGTCGGAGGCGTGTGCGCGGGGTGGGGCTGTTCGGCCCGGTCTCTTTCCCGCCTGCTGCAGGTATGGGTGGGGTTGGCGGGGGGGGGGGGGGGGGGGGGGGGGGGGGGGGGGAAAGAAGGCTCAGACCTCAAAGTGGTGCCAGAGACACAGCTGTAAGAGTCTCCTCACATCCACAGAAGCCTGAGAAACAAGGAAGCCGGAAGCTTCACGTGCCATTGTAATAATCGTGTGTCCCACCCAAGCACTAGAACTTGACTCTTTCCTCTTCCGAGAGCACAGCAGATGAGACCCTCCCAGCACATCATCAACACAGCCCCAAACACAAGGGCTTCACAGAGGTCTCAGTTCACACAACAGCTCAACTTGTGACCATCTCCCCAGGGAGACAGTCGGAGATGTCATTTAGCAACTTCTTACCTGCAGCTTCCATAAAAGTCTTGTTTAACCGGAAAGTGAGGAGAGGCTCTTTCAGGCTGCGTAGGAAGTCCTTGAGAAGGCCACAGATAGCGTGGATATCATCCACTTTGCTGAGCAAAGGGATATTTTTTCCTCTAAGAAACTTCTCTTTCAGCTCCCTCACGGTCTTGTCGCAGCCAGAGACCCGGTAAAGGCCCGTCTGTGAACGGGAGGCATTGGATCAACTGCAAGCGTGACGCCGACATCCCTCCGCTCTCCACACCCGAGCACTCCACACGTGCTGTTGCTCACTCTGCCACCCACTGAGCAGCACTTGAGCACGCCATAAATAAATATTTGGGGTAACAATTTCTCTACCAGCACAACCCATTTCACACCTCCTTTTGGTTTTACCTCATGCAGCCCTCGCTGCTCGATCTCGTTAACACAGTGCACAATGATGGAAGGGATCATCGGAGGAGTAGAAGGGACAAAGTCCATCAAGGTCCCCTAAGAGGCAGAAAGGAAAATAATAAAAGATACTCTGTCTTCAAGAAACGGAAAATACTCTCTCAGGAATTCAGAGCAAGATTAAATCTTAAAAACCAAACATTATTTCTTCAAGAAGAGTGGCACTGCACCCATCAGCACAGCGCTGCGGGATTGCCCAACCAGAGCTGCCACATTCCCTACTCAACACCCTCCAAACATCACACCCACACCACCCACCACCCCAGTTAATGAATGATATGTTAACGAGCTCATTTGCATTTGTGCAGCTCGGAGCAGCGGCAGCTCTTCTGCAAAGGGCAAGCTTGCTGGAGCCCAAGCACGTTCCACCTGGAACCAAACGCGACCCCGTTTGGGGTGGTGCAGGTCCCACAGACCCACCTCTCCGATCCTGACGGGAGTGCCCGTCAGGGTGGGGATACAGGGCAGAGGGCAGCGCTCCTGGCACTCAGGGTGAGCGACCACGCGGCAGTCTCTGCACTTCAGAGAGATTTTCCCAAATTTTACTCTCTTTCCACAGGGAACACACGATTCTGGCTTGATAACCTAAGGGTTGAGAGCACACGGATGGGAAGAGATTAGCACAGTGTAGGGCTGACACCGGATAGCCAGGTAGGACACCAGACTCCCTGAGCCACGCAGGTAACCACTACAGGTCACATGGACTTGGGCTGTAACAGCTGGTAGCCTTTCGATAGCTCGATATCACGCAGGTATAAAAAAGGAAGAAGATGCTTTTCCAAGTTCTTCCTCCCGTGGACCTACCGTCTTCGATACGAAGTCGTGCAGCCTCACCCCGCCGTTGTTCTGCGGGGTGCCGCAGCTATCCGTCTCCAGTTTAGATTCCAGCTGCTTACCCCCCACGCTTGACTCGCTGCTCCAAGGCTGCAGAGGACCTAGAAGGCACGAGAGGAGGAGAGTGGATGGGATGGAATCACCCTCCAGCCCCCAGAAGCTTTGCTTCAAAAGCAAGTGTATCAGAGAGGTGGGTGCCAGGGTCCTGGAAGTGACCATAGCATGATTTGAGTTCGAAGAGGCCTTAAAGCTCATCCAGTTCCAACCCCCTGCCATGGGCAGGGACACCTCCCACTAGACCAGGTTGCCCCAAGCCCCATCCAGCCTGATCTTGAGGAGGTAACTAATGTTTCGGGATAGCCTCTGGACTACCAAGTAGTTACTTCAGAGCAAGGACAACAAAGACACTACACCTACCGCTCTTCCTCCGGCTTCTCCGAGTATAAGGCACAGTCTGGATAGTAGAAATAGCTTCAATTGGGCCACCGTCGTTGGGCACCATCAGAGTCGTCTTTGCCACTATGGATTCATTTCCCTGAAATGAAAATTTCAGGCACATAGTGACAGAGCTACTGACAGGACACAGGCTTTTGCAGTTTGTTGGCCCTAAAGATAGGTATGAGATAAACCAACTACTTCAAACGTGCACAAACCCCACTGGAACCACCATACCTGGTCTGCTGTGGAGCCAATTGATCGGGTTTTCTTCTGGGGACCTGGTGGGCCTTCAATGAACTGCCTGGAAGAGCGCTGAAAATAGATGGTATCTTTTTGTCCACAAAGCAGGTGGATTGTTAGTCTGGAGTTACACTAGTTCAGTGGGACTAGAGGGACCAAACAATTGTCTGCACACACCCCAGGACAGGTGCACGAAGTTCTCCCACAGTACCTGTTCTTCAGGGCAACCTCGAAGTTGCCATGAAGTATCAGGAGGCCTCAATAAACATAGTGCTCTTTCAATTTTCCCTGCCAGCTTTAGAATCCAATGAAATAAAAAAAACAAAAACAAAAAACAAAAACACACAAAAAGCCAGAGGGGCAACTAAGCAAGTCCCAGACCCTCCCCAGCTCTGCTGGGGACGATTTCAGGCTGTTCTTTCCCACCTGTCCCTGCTGCACACCAATGGCCAAGCAGAACAAGCACAAGCTCCTTAAATAGAGAAGTATTCACTTCCTACATGATTTTCCCCATACCAGGGAGCTGGTAGGAATCAGAGCAAGGCACGTGGAGCCCCACTCCAGTCATTTCCAGTAGACAAACAAAGCAGTCAGAATTAACTAAATCCAGGTCTGAATGATGGTGGCAGCGCAGCCGGATAGAGTTTGGTTGTGATTACCACTGGGACATCGTTACAGGTGACACCTGGAGGTGTCAGACGGTGACAGATGGTGACACTGTGGCAGTTGAAACTCACAATGGAATCTCTCTGAAGGGGGAAGAGTTGAACATACCCGTTTCTCTCTCCTTTTCAGCCTGACAGCTTTCACCATCGAGGAATCCCAGTCCTGTGGGAAACACAGCACTGGTCAGCTCAGTGGAAATACCATCCAGCCTCTGGGCAGGCCTCGTTAAGTTTTAGACAATAACACACCAGAAAAATGCAAAACAGCTCTAACAGCTTAATACCAGAGTCATCTAAACATGAGGGGTCTCTAGAGATTAACCCACACCCCAAAGGTTTTACAGCAGAGGAAAGTTTGAGAGCTTGGAGCTACGTTACCATCGAGTCATCGGTCTTGTCAAAGCTGATGTCGGACAGAATGGAGCCAGATTCATCTATTGTAGACAGCCTAAAAATCAAAAGAGAGAGGAAACTCCTATCAGCTGGGCTTTCAGTGTTTCCAGAACAATCTGACTCAAAGGGAATAAGAAGAATTTCCAAGTGGAATAAGAAGGAAAACGCCTTTGATGCAGGTGCAGGAGGTGTCACAAAGATACAGGCCTGGGTTGGTATTGGGCACTCCCGTTGCTCAGACAAAAGCAGGGTTTTTTTTCCTACCTTTTATTGGCAGAACCCCCCAGAGAAACCTGGGGCCTGTTGAGGAAGGCGAGGGCAGACTTCTGTTCCTCACTCAGCTGGATGCTCCCGGATGCATCGCACATGAGCAGCTCTCGAATCAGCTGCATTTGCCGCTCCTGTAAAAACAAATCTCATCAGAGGCTGCCGCGGGACAAACGGCGCTTAATTAGCGTGCGACCCCATCTCGAGCGGTTGGGATTCCACAGGTGGGCTGTCAGCCCGTGGTGCTGACAGGTAACAACAGCTCAGCTCCAACCAGCGCCTTTCTCCGGAGCGAAGCAGAAGGTGACTACAAGGAGCTGAGACAGTTTCTTCTTGTTGGGCTTTCTCTTCCCCGGGGGATTAAAAACAGTTATCCTGAGGCCAGTCCTTATGTTCCATAGAGCAGTGGGGTTTAATCACCTTGTCTGCACACTCCAGAGAGCCAACTGCTAACAAAGGAATTACCCACCAGCTTTTCACAGTCTGTTTCAGCTTTCTGCCTCCGTTTGATCTCCACATCCACTTGATTTCGAGCGTGTTTCAGCTTCACGTCTAAAGCACTCCGTTCAGCTTCAGTTTTCATGAGAAGATCTTTGTACCTGCCAAGTTCATGCTCCATTTTCTGCCATTTTCTCCGATACTCTTCAAAGTTCTTCGCCAACTGAATAAACTCTGGAGAGAGGAGGTGGACATCTTCAGCTACCCAGCAAGCAGAGGAGGTGCAGCAGCCCTCCCTTCACCAGCAATGGACATCTACTAATCCTGTGAACAACCTGCAACAATCACAACCTGCTCCTGATGGAGAGCAGCCAACCTTTTGTAAACCCACCCACGTTACAGATGTTCATGAGATCTTGCAGGGTTTTAGACCATCATGTCAGCATCAGCCAGAAGAGATAGAACATGGGACCCTCTGTGGATGAAGTCAGCAGAGCGTGGCCCTGCCTAGAAGTTCTTATTTCTCAGCTAGGAAAAAAAACCCCAGTAATAGAATAATAGAACAACTTGAGTCAGAAGGGACCTTAAAGATCATGTCACTCCAACCCCCCTGCCATGGGCAGGGACACCTCCCACTAGACCAGGGTTCTCAAAGTCCCATCCATTCTGGTCTTAAACCCAGGGATGGTCTGTCTACAGCTTCTCCAGGCAACTCATTCCCGCGTCTCACCAAGTCTGCCTTCACCAGTCTTACCACCCGGAACACCAAGAGATTCCTCAACCCCAGCAAATAACATCTGTTCGCACGTCGATGGTCTCACAGCAGAGGCAGCAGAACCCATTCCAGAAAAGAGAACTTACGGAATTCGCTGCCTTCACTTAAAACTTCAGCCTGGCGCATCAGCTGGTCATACAGGCTCCGTAAGTTCAGCATCATCTCCATCTTCCTGCCAAGAAACCGGAGCTAAACAAACAGCCCAGCCCTTATTTCCCACTTCCAAACAGAAAATGCATTACCAGGCCAAAGAAAAAGAGTCAGCTTCAGAATTCACGATTTGTTTGTTCTTTAGGCAAGTTTTAGAAGCTCCATGAACACCACCAGGTCAAGTTCTGTGTTACGGAGGTGCGCACATCTCGGCCCTTTTGTGGGGAACTGAAATCCTCACCCCTCCAGAGTTTACAGGCAGCAGAGGCACTACAGCTCCCCACCTCATTGCTTCCAGTATTCTCCATCCACTGGAGGCTCAGAACCCACAGCAAGAGCAGGGGTCCCAAACCCCTCTCCTTCTAGAAGGCAGCAGAACACAGCTCGTGCCCTGTCAACAAATAACTCAGTACTATATAGGACACTAAAAATGGGCAAGTGTTCAGAGCTGGGCAAGATAAAAATAGGAGCAATGTTGTGGGGAATTTTAATAGTTTTAAATTTAGCTGCATTTTAAGTTACGGCTCCTGCTGCAAATAGCTGTTAAAATTCAGCGAGTCAGCACATTTTCCTCAAACAGTAGCAACAACGGCATAAACAGGAGCAACGAAGAGGAAACTCTGCAGCTCAGCAGCACAGAAATTACTTCGCTAATGCAGGAGGGTGCTGGGGCAAACGGGGCAGCCTTGACTAATAGATTAGCACCGGGACGAGGTGCGGACGCGGGCAGGAGAGGTGTCAGGAGGGAACTCAACGCACCAGCCAACACCGAGGAGGCCATGGTGGGAAACCTTGGAGTATGTACTCGACTGACTCTACAGACACCTTGATAACTGGGGACTTTCTGTCATATACGGACTACGAGGGGTGGAAAGGGGTCAAGACGACTCCTCTGTACCTCATAGGATCATAGAATGGTTCTGGCTGGAAGAGACCTTGGAGCTCCTGGAGTCCAAGTGTCACCCCAGCACTGCCAGGGCACCACTGACCCCTGGCCCTCAGCACCACAGCTCCACAGGGGGCTTGGAAACCCCTCCAGGGGTCCCGGGGACTCCCCCCCTGCCCTGGCCAGCCTGGGCCAGCCCTGGAAGGAGTTGAAGAAATTGTTCCAACATGAGCCTCCGCTGATGCAACTCGAGGCCGGTTCCTCTCGCGCTGGCGCTTGTTTTTGGGAGCAGAGCCCGACCCTCCTGGCTCCAGCCTCCTGGCAGGAGCTGTCAGAGCCAGGTCTCCCCTGAGCCTCCTTCAGGCCGAACAAGCCCAGGGCCCTCAGCCGCTCGTACTCTGCTCAACTCCTGGCAAGGGGCGTTCTACAGTTTCATGCCCCAATTCCCAGCACCACAGTCATTAGCCCCACACCCAACGAGGCCACGGCGGCGAAGGAAAGAGCCAAGCCGGGCCGGGCCGAGCCCGTACAGCGCCCACGGCCGCCCTCCGAGGCGCGGCCCGAGAGGCCGCGAGGGAAAAGGCCTCTGAGGAACCGGGGCCCGGGCCCGCCCAGGCCGCGGCTCTCGACGAGGGATCCCCGCGGGCGGTGCAGGGCCCCGGTGCCGGGTCCGGTCTCTCTGGTGCCGGGTCCGGTCCCGCCGCTCCCCCTCCCGCACTCACCTGGGCCGCCGGCCCGGCGCGAGCTCGCTCTCTCAACCGCCCTGCGCAACCGCCCCGCACTCCGGTTTGAATCTCGAGCGTCAGCCAATCCCAGCCCGTTTCCCACCCTCCCGCCTCCTCATTGGCTCTGTTCGCCGGGCGGCTGAAGCCAAAGCCGGCGCCATGTCCGCTGAGGGCGTGGTCTCTCTGTGCCTCTCCCCGGCGCGGGCCCGCTCAACTGCGGGCCGAAGCAGAAGCCGGCCGGGTGCCATCTTTACTGTGGGCGGCCAGCTCCGCCCGTGTTGCTTAGCAACAGAGTGGGCCGGGGACGCCGGCAGGGCCTGAGCTGCTGCTTCTCCGCAGCGCAGCCGTCGGCACCTCTTTTGGGGAGGAAAAAGCTGTTCCCGGGCCAAATCCCGGTTGTGATTTTAAGCGAGGCCACTGGCACGGGGCGAGGGTGGGCCTGAACCCCCCACCAGAGGTTCTGCAAAGCCCGAGAGGCCTGCACGAGGTGCCGGGCCCAGGAGGCTGTTAATTAACTGCTGTGACTTGAGGAAAATTGACGCCTCGAGTGATTTAATTTTTTTTGGCTTTGAAACGTTGACCTGAGCGACAGCCGACAGTCCGTCCTGGCCACCAGAAGGCAAAGCCCCATCTCAAGTGAGTACCCCATTGCCAGCGTTTCATACGTGAAGCGGTAACACACAAAACCAAAAGCCAACGGTTACAAGAAGTGAAATTGCGTAATCATAAAGTAACAGCGCGTTCTAATCTCTTAAATCTGAAACAAACCCAGTGGGTAATTGAAGGATGGATATCAGCAATTAGAAAGCGGAACTAAATGCTTAAAATTGCTAAGTGGGGAAGGGAGTTCGTAAAGCAGATTGCTCTCTAACATCCAGCTGCTTTGTCAGAACAGCTTTATTTAGGTTATATAGTCTGCCTTCACTTAATTAATAATAATTAATTCATAATAGATTGTAGAAAGCCTGAAGGTCTTCTGAAAAGTAAACACTAACGAAGCTTCCTTGAGGAAGAGAGTCACCGTTATCTACATTTTATCAGGGAACTGGAGCCCAGAAGAGACACAACTCATCCTCCAAGCCCACGGTGAAGCAAGAAGAAAGCAGTGACCTTGATATTTGATCTCGTGTCACAGAAAATCATCCAAAAACCCAATTTGCCCCAGTCTGGAAAGCAAATTGGAGGCTGAGTTACACCCAGCTCTGCCGAGAGCCTCTTGTGCATGCACGGCTCATCCCGGCACTTCTCGCACCCCCTGTTTCTGAGGAGGTTCAGCTGTTCCAGTGTCAGCTCCAGGGCCTCCTGCAGCTCCTGCCTGTAATTAAATCTTCCCAGCTAAGACGTCTCTATCGGCAGATCTTATTTATAGGCAGGCGAGTTGTTTTAGTGTCATTCTTAAGAGTTAAGGAGGCTTTTTGCTCATAAGCAAATTCTCTTCTCTTCCACTCCTCTCCTCTCCCTTGCCACCTGCAATCTCCCACCAATAAAAAACCCCACATTATTTTAGATTATTGCCCCCGGGGTGCTTGGAGCGAGGTACTGCTGTAGATACTGGGTTTCAGCGTTACACAAATTAGCTCTTTTCACGTACGCGTCCAGACGCCACGTTTCCAAATCCCCCTCTGAAACTCGATGGGTGGGAGCTCCAAGGGCATTGGGAGCCGAGTTCCCCCCCCAGAGAAGCTTCTCAGAACCCTCCCCCCCCGCCGATACGAGGTGGACGCGGCAAACAGGCCGTGTCCTGCGGCACACGCCGCTTGCTCGGTCCCAGCCCCGCTCCCCCAAAGCTCTGTGGAATTTGTCTTTGCTCCTGCCTGACGGATGCTCGATGAGAGCGCAGAGGTCGGAGGCACCTTTCAGATCGAGCTTTATTTCAAGGGAGAAGAAAAGGCAGAAGGATCGAGGGCCTTTTCGGGAACTGCTTTATTGCAAAGTAATTATATCCTCTTTTGTTTGTGTCGGGGAGGAGAGGGAGAAGCCTTGAAATGTCTCATCTGGGAAACCGTTAATGGAATTTATGCTAATTTGATGATTCCGGCGATTACTGGCGGAAGCACTTCACGTTTTCAGGCAGCAGAAATTCTCCTCCAGTCCCTCCTGCAGTCTCACTCCGTTTGCTCTTGAGCCCGTTCGCCTCCTCCGGCCGCCGGAGGCTCCTTCGCCGGGCAGCGCCCGCGGCCCCTGCCATGCGACGGGGGTTTCGCTCAGGCCGCTGCCGACGGGCTCGCTGGTGACCCCCACGTCCCCATCTTTTTGGGGCAGGATGCAAAGGAAGGTGCCTCGGCCCCGCAGTAACAAACCTTTCCCTTTCCTCACCGGCTGGTGAGGCTTCGCAAACGCGAATCTCTGCCGGGCTCTTGCCTAATTAACTCCAGAATTGCAAACGCATTTGTGCGGCTTTGTGCTCAGGGGAAACCTTTATTAAGTTCCTTTTAATCCAAAACCAGTTAGAGCGTGATGGTCTTTGCACACAGTCACTGAAGAAGCGGGGGGGGGAAGGGGGTGGGGGAGAAAGCAGAACTAGAAACTTGAAGGCAGCGACCTGTCTCCGGGGGAGGGGAGAGGAAAGCAAGATGATTTCCGAAGCATTTCTCTTGATGTGTTAATACAGCACGAGTTTTGAAAGGGAAAGATTCGGTAGCGTGAGGAAAAGACCCGGCCGCTGAGCAGGGCGGGCAGCCTGGGCTTAGCCGCGGGGAGCCGGAGGTCGGGGGCATTACCGTGTGCCGAGCCGCGGGCCGGCAGATGGCATCACGCTCATGCCGCTGGCTGGGAGCCGCGGGGCCTCGACCACCATCGCTGCGGAAAATCGCTCGTGGCGTCGCCGAGGAGGCTGCCACAGGAGCCGCCTTCGCGCCGTCGGTCCCAACGACGAACCGGGCTCATCTGCGACCTCCTGCCTGCCTGGGATCGGCTAAAGCCGCCCGCGGCCACGCGCGGTCCGTCCTCTCCGCTCCTCGGAGCCGAACGGTGCATTAGCGGCGGCGGAGAAGCCGCGGCCTCATCCCGAACTCGTTAGAAAACAATGGGAGTCTCTATTGCCTTCATCTGGCTTTTAATGAATGACCTCTTGTCGCCGGGAGCTGCGTGAAGTGACAAAGGGCCTTTGTGGGCTGATATTTATGATTTCATTTAAGCCGGGGAGTAAGCTAAGGGAGAGGGCTGGAAAATAAGAGCTGAGCTGATGTTTCCTGCTTTAAACTCAAGGGATCTTTATCTCGTTGTTGTATTAATACAGTTGTCACCTCTTAAATATTTGAGCGGCTCGCAGCCGTGGATTCTCCCACGCTGGAAGGACACGCGGGTCAGGGAACGACTCCGGCTCTCCCAAGCCCCACGCTTGCTCTGTGCCCCAACACTGGGGCGGGGGGGGGGAAGGTTTTGCATTCTCCTAGAGCCCCCCAAAACTGCACAGCCACCGAGCACGCCGAAGAGCGTGTCACACCCGACGGTGAGAGCCCACGACCTGCTCGTGGGGGGCTGATGGGTGGCCCCGGGCTGAGCGCGGCCGACGGGTCCCAGCACCCCTCCCCGCGCCGGCAACTTGCAGACGCTGATAAATTTTTTGCCTTTTCCTTCGGCGGGGCCTCGGCGGCGGATTAAGCAGCTGGGAGTCTGGAGTGAGAGCGCGTCCCCTCTACTTTGCCATGCAAACAGAGAAAATTAATCTTCCAGCTTCCTCTGATATTTGGGCTGAATTACAAGCTGGGAGCGGAGATAAAGCGCGGGCGCGAGGAAGGTGCAGGTACAGCAGAGAGCTGGGCTGCCTGGCACAGGCCTTTGTCCATGCAGATAAGGGCTCTCCTCCCTGGGTCATGCATAATTCACCAGCTCTCTCTCTGTCCTGGTCATCCCTCTCTCCTCTCTCACTTCTCTTCCACAGAAACTGAAAAGCTTCTGTCCAAGCGAACCCGTGCGCGTTGACAGCGTGTGTGGGTGCAGAAGCACAATCGTGTGAGGAGCAATGACACGTGCGAGTGTCCAGAGACCCAGAAGCAACGTGTAAATCTCAGCTGTGCTGTAGCTCTCTGCAGGTTTGCCCCGGGATGAGGTAAGGGAACACCATCCCTCAGACAGCAGGAGCGGGGCAGGGAGCGTCCCCGGGCACTGGGGGCACTGGGGAGGCTGCCCCTGGACTCCTGGGGGCAGTTTGGGCCCCTCCCTCCCTCCCAGCAGGACACGCAGGGGCTGGAGCGTGGCCAGGG